>PVIY010038953.1:0-23476 GCA_004026745.1 Myrmecophaga tridactyla
GGATGGATGGATGGATGGATATGGAATTTGGAAGGTGAGAAGAGGACTCAAGGATGACCCCCACTCTAACCCATATTAACCAATCTGGCCTCCAAGCAGGCCCTCAGCAATGTTTCCAGAGCCTGTAGACACTTCTTCCTTGCACAACTTTCCTGGCTCTGAAATATAGGGAAAGATTAGGGGTCAGATGGTATGAGAAATCCCACCAGAGTTATCCCAAGTCCTGTTGGGTTCTGCTGGGCCCAGAGCACGTTTGGAATAAGATCGTGGGCAGTGTGAGGCAGGGTTGTCCAAACACAGATGCTGCTATAGGGAAGACCCAATATGTACCGGCAAATATTGATCCTGCCCCTTGGCCAAGCAGGGCCACCGCCAGACAATGTCAGGGCACATAGATGGATCCGGGGCCCCAGCTGCAGGCTGAGGAATGTGGGCTCTGTGGGATCTGTGTTTGCACATCCCCTGGAGCTTGACATTCCCAAGCTTGACCACCTCCCCTCCCCCCACAGTAAGTGGCCCTCAGGCCCTACCACCAACCAAGTCCCAGTTCTGGGTATTTGCACAGTGGCCTCTCTGCTTAGCCAACATTCATTAGAAAAGGCTTTTCTCCGCTACGCCTGTTTCCAGGGTGTGAGGAAGGCTTTCCCACCCCACCCCCACCCCTTTACCTATCCTACCACATTCTGGCTGCCTTTGAGAAGTCAGGCAAGGGAAACTCATAAGCTTCAAAAAGAGAACATGAGAACTCAAGAGGATCTTCAAGGAGGTATTACTTACCATCATCCCCATTTTAGTGATGACCAAGAAGAAAATACTTAGAATCGCTCAACTTCGGGTGAGTGTTGTGGTTGTTAAGAGCTTTTGAGTCAGATACCTGGGCTTGAGGTCTGGCTCTGCCACTTGCTGGGAAAGTGAAGGTGGACAAAATACTTAACCTCAACTCTAGCTGCAGAACGATGTAATAATGCCTCCTCCTCCAAGATTATGTGAGATGATGTGTCACAAGTGTCTAGAACATGGCTGGTGCTCCATAAACACAGATGGACCTGTCTCAGTCAGGGCCGTAACTAGGTGCTTTGAGAGTTTTCTGGTTCTGCTCCTGAGAAGTGAAGTTCCAGAGAGTTCTGTCCAGCAACGGCAGGGTTTATGGTGAAGGGTGGCTTTGGAGGGCTGCAAGGAAGTCTCTGACCCCCACTCTAACCCATATTAACCAACCTGACCTCCAAGCAGGCCCTCAGCAATGCTTTCAGAGCCTGTAGACACTTCTTCCTTGCACAACTTTCCTGGCTCTGAAATACAGGGAAAGATTAGGGGTCAGATGGTATGAGAAATCCCTCCAGAATTATCCCAAATCCAGGGACCTCCTTCCTGTTGAGTCCTGCTGGGCCCACAGCTCTCTGAAATTCCAGCTCTCTGAAATGGGCTCACGTCATTCAAAGGGAATTGTGAAAATGAATCCCATAGCGAGGAGGGTGGTAGAGGAAGACAAACTCAAGTCTGTCTGTCCATGGCGCGTTAGATTATTTTTGCTTGGAATTCCTCGTCTCTGGCAGCAGCAAAGACAGTCTGAGAATTCCTGTGAGTGAGGCTCCTTGGGGCAGGCAACCCCTAGCCCTCACCATCATCTCTGCCCTGAACCCTTTTTCCTTCCCTCATCTGTCTCAGGCCACAGTCTGGGACCAGCTCTGTGCCAGAGCCCCTGAGGTTTCTTGGGAGCCCAGCTCCAACCAGGGTCACATTTGTGGCTTCTGGGTATTTGGGTTTGGGGTTATTACTTGGAGAATTTGTATCTTTCTGTTCAGCTTTCCAGCTTAGCCCTTAGCCCAGAATTCTGAAATAACTTTAGACAGCTTCTCCATCTTTAGCTTGTCCTGCTTTCTGGTTTCTCTGTCACTTCTAACAGGCTTTTAGAGACCTACTGTGTTAATCTTTTGGATAGGAACACAGAAACTGGAGCCAGATGGCCTGGCTTTGAATCCATGTCTGGCACATATTAGCTGAGTTATCTTGTGCTAGACACTTGATTACTCTAAGCCTCAGCTTCCTCATCAATAAAGCTGCCATGCTATAGGTCCTGCCTGGTAGAGTTGATGGAAGAATTCAAGAAAATGATGCATATGGACTGATTTGCTCACATCTAGCACTTAGCCTCTGTGATATGTGTATCGCATTTAATACATTTAATTCTCACCAGGGCTCTGTGCATTTGGAATTATCATTCCTTCTATGGTTGGGTACACTGAGTATCATTTGCCTAAGGTCACTTGCCTGGCAAATAACAGAGAAGGACTTGAACAGAGGCTTCTGACTCTAGAAAGCTATCTGACATTTCTCCAGCTAAATTTCTTGCTAAGCATAATGTCAAACATCACTTCCTCTTTCTCTCTCTTTTTCCCTCCCCTTTCCTTCCCACTGTTCACAAATCCATGACTTTGAGCTCTGCACATACCACTCTGCACGCCCCCAGGCCTTATGGTGAATTTTCTAGGGTTGGTGAATGTGGTTATTACCCCAAAAAGGCTCTAATAGTTAAGAAGTTAGGTGCCTGTTGTGACCATTTATAGTCATTATTTTTAGGTGCTGACAAGCTCCTTTAGTTCTTAAAGACAGTGATGGGCATTGGAGCATGGGGTGGGAAGAAGGAGAGAATGAGTGCATAGAAGAATCCAAGGGGCCTGGATCTGTCAACCAGAGCAGTCCTGCTCTGAGCTCAGGCCCCTTCGCAGAATGAGCTGCAGGAGATGGGGTGGGATTCAAGCATTGTTTGTTCCCTCCCATCCCCTCCTGCCATCCCTCACTCGGTCATTCAGCTCACCACCCCCTGGTCTGGGCCAAATCCTAAGCCAGGCTGTGGGGCACAGAGACGGTGGGACGCAGCATGGCCTGGAGGGAAGAGCAAAGACTGGGATCTGGGAGGTCTAGGCTGGGATCCCAGCTCTGCTCCTTTCCTGCAGTGCTCCCTCAGGGTGGTGGGGAACAGTGGCAGGAGAGGCACAGAGAAAGAGGGTGGGACAAGGATGTGTCCAAGGAGATGTCCCCTAGGAGGGGGAGGGGAGGCTGGGTTTGGACAGTGGGCTGTGGTTTGGATAGATGTGGGCTGGTGGTGTGTGAGCAGAGGCAGGGGTAAGACAAGGAAAGTGTGGCACCTGGGAGGCATGAGGGGGACCCATGTGTGACAGGCAGCCTTCACGAGGCCGAGCGAATGAGTGCTCCTCACAATTTGGCTGGCTGAGAGGCCGTGCTGGACCCAGGCTCAGTCACCTTTTTCTGTGTCTTCTGCACTGGCCAGGCTGTTTCAGAGATCCATGTGCCATTGGCTGTGCTGTCACCCTGTCTGTTCCTGTTAGAAGAGCTAGTGCCAAGGATCTCTTCCAGGAAGACCGCCCTGACCACATCACTGACCCCCAACTTTATAGCAGGGAGGGAAGATATCTTCCATTTGCCCTGGTTTGGATTCCCCCAGAAGCAGACCTTGAGCGAAGGACTTGAGTACAAGTAGTTTTTTTTGGGGGGGTTGAGCCCAAGAGCATTGGAAAGTGAGATGATAAAGGAGGTGATGCAAAGCAAATTGTCACTGTGGGCAAATAGCCTTCCGTCTGCTAAGACACTTTGGTTACTGTGTAGCGCTCACACCTCAGAATTATCCCACCTGAAAGGCAAGGAAGTGGTATTTATTCTCCAGGTTCTATCAGTTATTGGTTTGGAGGAGTGGGTGGGCATTAATTCCCCAGTCCTGGCCTACTCGGGCAGAGAGGTCTGTGGTTAGTAGAGAAAACCATGAGCAAAGAAACACAGGTGCTAGCAGTTGAAAATTGGTCAGTGTGCACAGGAGTGGTTAAGGATGAGGGGATGTGAACAGCTCAGATGGTTTTGGCCATGGAAGCATGCTGTACTTCTGTCTGTGCTGCACTCTTGATACTAGACTATAATCATTCATTCCCTCTCTTTCCCCCAGGCTGGAGCTCCTTCAGTACAGAGTCTCGCATTCATCACAGCCCAAGGCTCGGTGAATGGATACATCTAGATTCTTAGGCTCCTATTCTTTCAAGGATGGAAGGGGCCTTCCGGGTCCTTTTGGCCAGCCTTCCATATGATGATTGGGTGCTTTTCTCAACTCCTAGCTGTCACTTGCATACCACCCCTGCTGGTAAGCTCAGCCTACTCTATTGGGAGACAACTCTAATCATGAGAAAATCCTTGATCATCCATCATTTGTGGCCACTGACTCCATGTCCAGCCTCTGTCCCCTCCTCTGGTTGGGGAGGATTGGGCCAGCTGCTGTGAGAGGTCTGGAACACTTTCTGAGGGCTCCTGACTAGTGGACATTTCCCTCAGAAGTCACACCTCTTATGCCTTGTCCCAGTGACACAGTTAACTGTGGTCCAGCCACCTCCTAGCTGAGGGTGAGAAATAGATTTTCTTCTGCATAAACAAGTAGCTCAAAGATCTAAGGCAGGGAAATTTGATCTGGGGACACTGCCTCTGTTTTGCAATTCTCCTGAGTCTGTGGGCCAGCTCCGGCCGGGTTCACAGCTTCATCTGGAAGGAACAGGCATGTGAAACCCCCGTTGGTGCCAAATGTCCCAGCAGAGAGTTCTGCTTAGGACTGCAGTGGGAGCAGGGAGCTGACCAAGAAGGCAATTGTGTAACCCCCGGTGCTGACCACAGGCGGCTGTGACAAAGGCAAATGCACTAGGTGGGAGCCAAGTTTGCCTTCAGGGGCCAGGCCAGCCCTGTCATCCCTCCCCAGCCCAGCTTCCAGAGTAGCCCAGTCCACCCCTTCACCCAACAAACCAACCTCAGCAGCTCCCACACGGTTCAACAAAACAGTAAGCCTCCCCAAGACCCCCACTGTGTGTTAGGGTCAGTGCCAGGCACTGGAGATGCAGCTTCCATCATCTCAGAACTTACCTTCCACTTCTGGGGGGATTTGAGAGGTGCTCACAAATGAGTAAGAAAGAACATGGCACTGAGAGTTAAGAGCAGGGTTTGAGGGTCATCTTGGTAAAGTACCTAACTGTTTTAATCCTCAGCGCTTTTTCATTTGTAATTTGGGACTAAGAGTTCCCTTGGAGCTCAAATCAGGCAGTGTATGTGGAAGCTGTGACTACCCTGCACAGACGTGAAGGATTGCTGACTGCGGACCCAAAGGGCTATCGCTGTGGAATGTCAGGAAGTCACAGCCATAGGGGTGAGATTGAGCAACACAGTGCCTAGCTGAGAAGACATACGGACTGTCCCTTTCCTTTTCTCTCAGGGACACATGGTCAAGGAGAGGCAACCGCGAAGCCAGGCTTTGGCCACAACTCCCCACTGGACTCTTGCTGTAGAGGAAGTATGAGTATCTGGGGAATTGCATCAGATGCATGGGCTCACTTTGCCTGCTTAGTGCTCTGTATAGGTTGGGCATGTCGGGAATCTTCACAGGCCCTCAGATTCCTCACTTATATCATGGGCAAGGCAAGGATTGCCTCCTTGACAGTTCTCTGATATTATGTTTATGACTGTTTACTTGGATATGTTTTGGGGCTGTGACTAGCATCTAGTCCTGCCACTTCGTATAGCCTGACTCCTGACACTGCCCCAGCCTGACTCCTGGCCCTACCACAGCCTGAATCCTGACCTTGTCATAGCCCGACTCCTGACGCTGCCCCAGCCTGACTCCTGGCCCTACCACAGCCTGAATCCTGACCTTGTCATAGCCCGACTCCTGACACTGCCCCAGCCTGACTCCTGGCCCTACCACAGCCTGAATCCTGACCTTGTCATAGCCCGACTCCTGGCCCTGCCCCAGCCTGACTTCTGGCCCTGCCAAAGCCAGAGGTCTGACCTTGTCATAGCCTGAATCCTGACCCTGCCCCAGCGTGACTCCTGGCCCTGCCATAACCTGAGTCCTGACCCTGTCTTAGCCTGAGTCCTGAACTTGCTGTAGCCTGAGTCCTGGCCTTGCCAGAGCCAGAGTGCTGACCCTGCCGGAGCCTGAGTCCTGGCCCTGCCGGAGCCTGAGTCTTGTCTCTGGACACAGACTGGCTATGGGGAGCATGATTAGCAGAGTGCAGACTGCTCCAAATACAGACATCACACCTGTGATATCCATACCTGAGGATAATATGTAGATCCCTTTCTCAGCACTCCACATCCATTAAGGAGCTGAATTATTTACCATTTCTGGTCTAACCCTTATCAGAAAAAAAAAAATCCCCTAACTCCACTGGACCCCCCACCTCCATTGAGGTTTTGTGGGCTGAAGGCTGAAGGCCTGGGGCAGGGGGCAGGGGATGCTATCCCCGCCCCATCTTGCTTCCTATGGGGACAGGAAATTAAGCAGGGGGATGGGGCAGCACAGCCTTGAGAGATGCGTCACTCAAAAGAGTTCATCCCAAGCTCTCGGGCCCTCAGGTAGCTGGAATTTCTGGCATCAGCTCCACCCCACGTCATTAATAAAGGAAAATTAGCCCTCTCTGAGTGAGGACATTTTTCACTGGAGTCTGAGAGCTGTAATGAGGCGCTATCAAAGCCCCAATGTGCCATATGAATTTTATATGCCCTGTTTCCTACAAGTTCTGAACAGCTTGGCCGATTTATAAGGTAATGATTTTTCCATCCATAATTTCTTTCGTATGATTTTCGTAATGTGGACATTTCCCCAAGCCTGGCTGGGCTGTGTGCAGCCTAGTCAAGTGGATTTAGACAGGGCAGGGAGCAGAAACTTCCCTCTGAAGCCCAGAGCAGTGCACAAGAGCTGCAGAGCACTGGAGAAGGGTCTGAGGAAATACTGACTTCAGTCCCCCATCTATTGTGACCTTGGGCAAGTGACTTCTGCTCTCTGAGCCTCAGTTTACCCACCTGTTCAGAAAGAAGGCACTATTTAGAGTTAGTCCGCTTAAGAATATCAGAAGTGATTCAAACCGAAGCAGCCCCCTGCTTAGTTTTTGCATAACTGCCCTGTGCCAGGCACTGTGCTAGGCATTGGAGGCACGAGAATGAATTAAACATGGGCCTTCCCTCCACGAGGAAGAGCTCTGGGAAAGAAGTTGCATGTTTTGGAAATACAGAGCTGATGCTTCCAGAGGGAACCAGTGTAGGTTTTGTGGAGGAGGCACTTGCAAAGAGCACCACAAAGGATGAATCAGTTTTGTGCAACCAAAAAAGATCCATTTCAGACTCTCTCGTTTGAGGTGGTATCCCCTCCAACCTGTTCGGGGTTTTGGGAGCAGGGCCAGCTCCCCTGAGTGCAGGACCACCTCCAGCCTCATGTTTCCCCCTGCAACACTCCCCAGAAGGAGCTGCTTCCAGAAAAAGCCTTTATTCTTTTCTTTTCCCAAGGCCAAGGCCTCCTCTCCAGATACTCCAGTGGGGAGGGGCTTGGAGCAGAAACACCTGGGAAGACCCCCTGCACTCCCGTAAATCTGTCCCCTCTGTCCTTTGATCTGGGCACTCCCATCTCCTTAGGATCACTGCCCGGGAGGTAGCTATTGAACCAAGGGTCAGAGGGCACCCAGCCCTCATTTTTTAGTGAGTGTGTGTGTGTGTGTGTGTGTGTGTGTGCGCGCGCGCGCGCACGTGTGTACGCTGTAACCTACCTGGCCTGCATTATGTTAAGCCAGAATGTCTTACGGGATGTGCATCACTCTCAGTATAGGTGGGTGTTGTAGCCCCATAGGGCCACCCGTTGTCTGCACCATCTCACTGGTGGGTGAATGACGAGAAAACCTGTGCGTCCCCCAGAAAGGTTTAGTGTGCAGGACCCAGTGACCCCTTACAGGGATTTTTTTTTTTTCATTTTTTCCTGAATTGTGTTGGCATCCCTGAGACTCCACCTCCATATTTCCTGTGCATTGATCTCATTGTCTCATTCAACCTCCCAGAATCTGAGAGACAGGGGCAGTGATCAGTCCCTACAGCAGGTGGGAGAAGGAAGCCCAGACCAGTTGCATCCCCAGCTATCATCATGCAACACATTGGAGAATCGGGCTCAGAACCCAGGCCTTAGGATTCCTAGACTGGCACCTTTTCTAGCTCCTTTGCACGTGCCAGGTCCAGGCTAAGCCTGCTTCCTGCATGAGCTGGTTGGGCAGTTGGGGCCGAGCCCCAGCAGGGCCAGAGGAGAGCAGGATGGAAATGAGGAGGGAGCAGTTCTTGGCATCACTCCTTCACTCTGCTGCTCAGAAGTTGGTTACGTTTCCTTTAGAAAGAAAAGCCACTTCAACTTTCCTGTAATAAAGTTTTCTAATTAACTGGAGGGGGAAGCATACCGAATGTATTAACCACATCATAGCTCTATATTGGTTCTTTTTCTTTTTTTAAGCTCCTGCATTGAGAGGCTTTAGGAGCCTTTGCCCAGCAACTGTTAAAGTATTGCCATAAGCCAGACAGGGGATGTTCCTATGCCTGGCCACTCACCCGGACCCCCTTTGTAAGTGCACGAAGACAGAGGACTCCAGCCTTGACTTATCTGCCATAAGGCTTAGCCCTGGAGAAAGAAAATCCACTGTGTGAGCCTGGAAGAAAACTCAGTTCCTTCAATAAGCATTTACGAGGCACCTACTATGTGCCAGGCATCATTATGGGGATTTCAAATTGAATAAGACATGCCCGTTGCATGAGAGGCTCACAGTTTAATGGGAATTAAAATCCTTGGGAGGAAATGACTCAAATGATAAAAATATATTCCTCACTGTATAAAAACAATTCCTGGGTGCCCGGGTGGTTCAGTGGTACAATGCTCGACTTTCATGCAGGAGACCTGGGTTCGATTCCCAGACCATGCACCAAAAAAAAAAAAAAACAATTCCTCAGCGGCTGTACTGCCTCCAGCCATATACTCACATACTTTATATCCAAAGCCCCTGAAGACAAACACTTGTACAATGAATTTGCCGTGCATGTCTCTGGGGAAGGATAGTGCCTCATTATTATTACTGTTATTCTCCTCCTTGTCTTTAAAGCAGGCTCTGGAGTCAGACTTCCTCAGTCCATGTTCCAACTCCACCATTTACTAGCTGGGGGACTGCGGGCAAATTACTTTACCTCTCTGTGCTTCAGTCTTCTAATTTGTAAAATGAGGAGAATAATAGTGCCTGCATCATAGATTGTTTTGAAGATTAGCATAGATCATAGCTCTGAAGCTCTTAACACAGTGCTGGACACTTAGGGCAAAATTGCCAGCTATTGTTGTTATTACCCTAATTTTAAAGAAGAAGGAATTGTGGCTTAGGGAGGTAAAACTGTCAGGGTAGGGGTTAGACCAGAGACCAGACTTGCAACCGAGATCCTAGACTGGTATCAATCACTAACATGCTAATGGGGCAGGCACTTTCCCTCCTGACACAGAGCAGAAAAGCCAGCCCCGGTGGGAGGGTGTTTTGCTTGTGGGTGGAAGGGATTGGGCTGAGGCGGTTGGAACACCGTGGGGCAAAGCCGGTCGCAAGCACACACCTGGTCAGTGCCTGGAGATTGATGGATGGGGACAGCGATACTGAGCAGATGCCTGTGCGGCGTAGAATCCTTGCGTGTGTCTCCACCCATCTAAGAGGGTGTCACCTGCTGGTGACTGGTTGAGGGTGCTCCTGACCTGGGGGCAGAGATCTGACCAGGTTACCCCTAAGTCTCTGTCCAGGTCAAAGAGCCTAAAGCCTTGCATCCTAGGGTTCCAGGCAGTCTGTAACTCAAGCAGCCAATCTAGCGTCTTTGATTCAGAGCATCTCATTCAAAGGATCTATGCTGTGAATGTCCGTCTGTAGAATCCACCCAGGTCCCTATGCCTCTGCTCATGCTGCGTCCACTGCCTGGAATCCTTTTAACCCCAATTCCTGTGTCTCTGCCCCCCTCCCGCTCTGGCCTGGAGTTCTGAGTTCTGAACACTCAGCACAAGGCCTGGCCCAAAAGGCCTGTTGGGCTGATAGGGATTTGAGTTGGAGGGTTAGAGGGTGTCTGGGCAGTAGGAGAAACACATCACAGGGATGTTAGCAGAGGACCCAGCAAAGATGGATTCCGTCCACCCCCACCTCCCAGCTGGCCAGCGGCCAGCTCGGGACCTTGTCTGAGAAGGTGGCCCCCAAGAGTCACCCTCCCTCCTCACCACTAAACAGGCGTGGACACACACAACCCTTGTGGCCTCTGAGAGAAAGAAGCCCATTCAAAGGGTGGCCTATAAAACCTCTTAGCTCGCACTCAGAGGCTTATATCACTCTTAAAAGTGTGGTCAGCATGGTGTTATTGCACTGAGGCTGCAGGGGACGGTGACATGATTTACTTGCGTAATTAGCTGGTTGCTGCACCCAAACTCTGAGCAAACACTGTGCACTTGGCTGAAATTACCTGCTTCCGAGCTCCAGCTTTTCCTTGTGGGGTTCAAAGACATTCGAGGCTTAGGGTTAAAGTCAGCTTCTATTGGGGCTTTCTTTCTGGCATTAGAGGCCTGGGTGCCCATCTAGAGAGATTCAACTGCCCTGGCCATTCAATTTCCAAAAAGACCCATTCTGAGTTGGCCTCTTGAGAGAGAGAAAGAATGACCTTTTGTTTGGTTCCCTCTACCCTTCAGGTTCCATGCATACCTCATCTGTTTTCTGCTAGGAGGGGAGTTGTATTGTCAGCAGCCTTTGACTCAGTTGGTAACTCCTTCTTTGTGGAACAATTTCAACTTGACTTTCAGGTCACCACTCTCTCCTTGTTCCCTGCCTGACTGGCCATCCAGTGTGGTGTCCTAGCTGGCCCTTTCTCATAACTTTGACTCTGAACATTGAGTAATCTAGGTCTCCACCCTCAAACCTCCTCTGTTCTCTGCCTGCATGCTTCAAAGTCATCTCCAAGTTTACATTCTGGACTTTTCTCTTGAACACCAATCTCACGTGTTCATTTGCCTCCTTAATATCTGGTCGTCGGGCAGACACCTCAAACTTAGAGCACATCCAAAGCCAAGTTCTAATTCTTTTCCTATCCCCAAGGCTGCTCCTTCTGTATTCTTCTGCATCTCAGGAAATGGGGCCTCTTTTTTGACAGTTGCTCAAGCCAAAAAAACAGCAAAACAAAATAGAACAAAAATCCTAACTCATTCTTCATGCCTCTTCCTCTCGCACTCCACATCAAGTTCATCAGCAATCACTATTGGCTCTGTCTTCATGATGTATCCAGAGCACGCACTTCTCACCCTCTCTTCCTCTGCCTCCCCGATCCAAAGACCCAGCCTCTCTCTCCTAGATCACGGCCATAGGCTCACACCTGGTCCCCCAGCTTCTACCCCTGCTCCCCTGTCTTCGCACAGGAGTCAAAGTTAGCCTTTTGAAATCCAAGTCAGCTCTCATCACCCCTGGCTCACGACCTTCCAGTGGCTCCCAGCAGGTGACCTAAAATGATCCCTTGATCCTTCAGGGTGGTCAGATGGTGTCTGGGGTGTCCAGACTCCCTAGAACAGTAGCCTCCATCCAAGAGCAGCAGCAGCTTCTGCTGTCCCAGTGTGCCCTACCAATATTGTCATTTTCCCTGTGTGTCTAAATGGCAGAACATTTGGGAAAGAAAAGCTAATATCAAATAGCTGCAGTGTACCAGGCACTTTCTACAAGCTTTTTTTGTAAATTTTTACACAACCCAGTTTGTTATCAACAAGGAAGAGGAAAGGGTTGAGGAGGCCTTGCAGTGCTATCCAGGAAGACGTGGTTCCTGCTTCCTGCCCCTGGTAACCTCCCTCTCCCCTACTCTGCCCCTCCCCAAGCTGAGTTCATTACCCCTTGCCTTGTGTCTCCCCTGGTCCTTCTGTCCACACTTTATCCCAGTGGGCAGTGATCTCGTCTCTTCTAGATGGGGAGTCCCTCAGCAGTGACAGCTTTTGACCATCCCTGCATCCCTGAGCTCCTTAGAGAGCCTGTAAAGTGGTAGTCCAAAGACGGCGAATGGGTGAATGAAGACATGGATGGGTTGTGTGACTTGTACAAAGTTACCAACCAGTTAGGTGACAGTTCTGGGATTCAGACCCTCGTCTTGGTGGCTCTGCAGGCTTGAGAACAGATGAAGACCTTGTGTCCAGGGAAACAAGGAGTCTTGTCACTGCAGCATCTGGTGTACGTATATTGGGCTAGAAGGGGGCTTGGCCTATCTTGGAAGAGGATATGGGTAAGCGAAACTAGGGCATGGGATTCTAGGAAGAGAGCCGAAAAGGTCCACATGTCAAACTTAGTATCAGTCCAGGTAATGGCTCTACTGTCACATAACTGCAGCAGCCTAGGGATCAGAGGGTCTAGCTTGGCTTCCTAGAGAAGGGTGAGATGGGGGGTGGAGGTGATGCACAGCCGTGGAGCTTAGGAAGATCCCTGTCTTTACACTAAAGCTGTGAATTTTTCTCTGTTTCCTAATCCCTGAGAAATGTCATCAAGCCCTGAGATGATTCCTCTTCCCTGGGCCTGGAGTCAGGCAGAAGCTCGGTGCTGCCAATAGGGAGTTTGGAGCTCATAACTCAACCGTGGGCAGAACCTGAGGGGCCTGATTCCAATTAAAGATGTCAAATGTATTTATGGATTATGCAATCAACAGGTATGCAGCAGCCATGATAGCCGAGAGATAGGCCTGTAATTAATTAATCCCAGTGGGTCTGCCAAATTCTGTTTTGAACATGAGTGCTCTGGGGGATGCTGGGTCTGGCTTTAGACCTGCTTGGGGGACGGCCAAGGGGCCAGGCCTATTAGGTCTATCTGGAGAGAGAAAAGAATGTTAGATGCAGAGGGTCTGGGTTCGAATCCTGTCTCTGCCCCCTACCAGCCTAACAGGTATGACCTTGAACATATTACTGAAACTCTCAAAGTCCCCACCTCTGCGAATATAATTAATACATACCTTACCCGGCCTTGCTGAGGACTAATTGGGTAAAAGTAAGTGAAAGGGTCCAGCACCCGGTGGCTACCCATTTAAATGTTAACTGAATGAGAGGCCACCCCCCAAAGTGGACTGACTTTACTCCCGACATCCCAACACGATCTTGTGCATATATAGAAAGATAGAGCACCCACCCCCTGTAAGGATAAGGGCTGCTATGGAAAGTGCACACTCACCCTGAAATATCTCAGAGCCACACTTTGCTCGTCTGTGAAATGGACTTGACAGCCCCTCGCCCTGTAGTCTTTTTCTATCTCTTTGAGCTTTTATGACCTGATAGAGAATCAAATAAGAAATTCATTCAGGTCATTCACTAAGCTAACTGGGACTCTGGCCAGGTCCTGCACCGCACCCCGGGAGCCCAGAACTGAATCCAGCAAGAAAACACGCTGAAGGCGCTCACAGTGTACAAGGAGAATGCACAGCCCCGCTGGGGGTTACAGGGTGGAAGCAGCCATGGTGGATGTCCGCTGCGCCAGGCACCGCCATCAGCAATGCCCACAGGCGGGTTGTCATTCTCGCCTTGATTCTCCGAGGCCGTCAGGGTCTCTGCTTTGTAGATGTGGGAAGAGCCTCAGAGAAGTTAAACGGTGCAACATATGCTAAGCCCCCGGCCCGAAGCCTCTGCTGGGTAACTAGCAGCTCTGTGAGCGGTTGTAGTAACCACACGGCTGGGGCTGCCCAAAGTCACAGGGCACTTTACGGAGAAACTGGGTCCCCTTCAGAGCTGCCAGATTCCGAAGTCCGTAGCTCGTTTCCAGCTCTCTCTCTCTCTCTCTCTCTCTCCCTTTCCTATCAGAGCTATGATTTGCATTTCAGAAGAAAGGTCCCTCTGGCTGCAGGGATTGCAGGGACCCAGTGAGGAGGCGGCTGCACTGTTCCACGTGGAGGGCGCTGGGGTCAGAGGGCAGGGGGGCTGGCTTGGAGTCCAGACGCAGTCAAGAGGCAGACCCCCCTGACTGGGGGGCCAGCCAGGGGTGTGTGGTGAGAGTGGATTTTTGGCAGGGGACGTTAAAGCAGAGGCCAGGCTCCTGGTGTGTGAAGTGGGGGCTTATGGTACAGAGTAGAGACATCCAGGGACACCTCCTTGTCCACACTGCCACCTGGTCACCGTGCCGAGAAATGCCTCCACCCGTCTCTGTGAGAGCCCTGCCCTCCCGCTCTGGGCTCTTCTTTGGTCATAGACTCCGAGAGGCTACGTGGATTCTGGTTAAGAGCCTGAATGCCAATGCCAGCTCCAGCCCTG
Organism: Myrmecophaga tridactyla; assembly: GCA_004026745.1. NCBI lineage: Eukaryota > Metazoa > Chordata > Mammalia > Pilosa > Myrmecophagidae > Myrmecophaga > Myrmecophaga tridactyla. Next base: position 14,111 of record PVIY010038953.1, read on the forward strand.
CTCTGTGTGCTTGAGCATGTTACTTAGCCTCTCTGTGCCTCAGTTTCCTTGTATGACAAACTAGGGGGTCATAACACTGGCTGCCTCTTAGAGCCACTGTATCTGGGATTACGTTTACTCCATTGTGTTACGCATCCCATTACTAGAGCACATCACATCCGCGATCACATTTCATCCCCACGGCAGCGCAGAAGCTGGGCATTCCCGTCCCCATTTCACAGGGCTGAGGCCGAGGGGGAGCGGCTCACTCGAGGCCAGTCAGGGACCCACACAGGTGGCCTCTGCGCCCCACGCCCAGCGCCCTCCCACCGTGGCCAGCATGAGGTTGTCAGAGGCAGACAAAGGCAAACAAAACCCGCCCCGGGGAAGCAGGCCAGGTGGAGTCCCATCTTGCGCCCCCCGGTTGGGGATTGTCTACCACCTTGCGTGTTTCCTCTCCAGAGTGCGTCACGGATGGAACTGCGCGTTTCTGGGTCTCCTCCTCCCTTACTTGGTCAGGGCCCCAGTGTGCTCAATCTGCTGTGTGACACTGGGGATCTGAATCTGAGCCTCCCCGGCCCCTCTAGACCACATGGCACCACGTGGCCACCCAGGCCTTCCAGCACTGAGGGTGTGCAACCTCCTAAAAGGGCACCAAAGGGAGGTGGCCTTCCCCATGGGCGGCTTGGGGGCAAATGTCTAAACCTGTAACAGAGCCTAGAAATCATCGCTCACTCGACATCCTCCAGTTAAGAGGTCAGGAAAGACAAGAAGGCTCAGAGAGGTTAATAAAGGGGCCAAGGGCCCCCAGCAAGCAGCCTCCACAAATCAGAGCCCTAGAGAGCCAGCAAGAGCATCAGATATGAGCTGCAGCCTCTTTGCTTAGGGACGCAGACCTCCACTGACCCTGCTTAGAGATGGGGCATTCACCCCTCTTTGGAAAGCCCACTGTGCTACTGATGCGATTTCCTCAGAGCCCTCAGCCTGCCCTGCCCATGCTCCATCTTCCAAAGTGAGACGATTAACATGCACTTCCTTGCCAAGACATCTCCAGGTCCCTGGGAAGGTGACTCTTAGAAAGGTTAGCCTGGTTCAGAACCCAGCCTGGGATGTGCCTGGCAAGGGAATCCCATGTCCCTGAATAAGGCGGGCAGTGAGAAGAGAGGACAATAAAATCTAATTATAAATCAGTTGCACCCTTGCCTCTCTTTCTGCGCTTTCTGTTAGCCTTGCTTTTTTTTAAGCTGATTGTTTGCTTGAAATTCAGCCCTAAGTTGTGAAATAGCCCTAAAGTAAACAAAGGGAGGGGCTCTGCTGCCCTCCCTGCCTGCCCAGGGACAGATGTCCTACCTTGAGAGGCTCTGTAGATTCTGGTTAAGAGCGTAGTTAACAGCCTGAAGGCCAGTGCCAGCTGCACCCCTGACCATCTGTACATGAGCACATTATTTAACCTCTCTGTGCCTCAGTTTCCTCATATGACAAACTGGGCATCATAACAGTTGCTGCCTCTTCGGGCCACTGTGAGTATTAAATAAGGAAACACACATAAAGAGCTTGAGCAAGGGTCTGGCTCATAGCAAGCAACATATTTCTACTTCATTGCTCATTTGCCCTATCGTGTGAGACTTGTGCAATCATTGCTCCCCGGAAATTATTTCCAGCTCATAACTCTTGGTGCTTTCAGGAAGACTCTAGGGCCATGGAAGGTGTATTCTCTAGAAGCTCAAGTAACCCCTCACCAGCCTGAGGGTAGAGATGACGCCATCAGTTAGGAGATGCGGCAGAGGGGGTGGTACCAGAGAAGGTCTGGATTAAGATTCAGGTATGAAGATGCTCTCGAACACCTTGGCTATAGCAATGACAGGAGGGTCAGGGTGGGAGAATGGGTGGGGAGGAGACGTGGAGACTGTCGAGAAGGTGGGCTGTGAAGGAGAAGACAGCGCTGCTGCGTCGAGGGAGGATGTGGTCATCCCTTTAAGAGATTCTAAATGTGCCTGGTCACCCTTGAATCCCAAAAATCTCGCAGGACTAGGAAGCCATTCTTAGCAAGACATCTACTGTGGGAAAAATGCAAATCTGGTCCCTCTTGGTGCTGAAGTTATGACATTTCCTTCTAAGGAGTCCTCTGTACTGCTGGGCTGGCCAAGGACTCTCAGGGAGCAGCAGGGGGCAGAGATAGCTCCTACCAGGGACGTTTGTCTCCTGATTCCAGCTGTGGCCTCCCGCACCCCAGTCCTCCCTCCTATGGTGTGAATGTCACAAGAATCTCAGTTTCGTGTCTAGATGACAAAAGGGACTGTGATTTCAGTTCAATTTAACAGACACCCCACATCTCCCTGGCAGCTGCTCTGGGCCACGCCCCAAGGACCCCGCGATGACTAAAAGCATCTTTCTGCCCTTGAGTTGCTCATGGTTAAGAATAATCCCCAACGTTTATTAGGCACCTACTCTGTGTGAGGTACTGAATAAGGACAATGCACATGGCCTCCTTTCACCTCCAGGGTAGGTAGGGGCTGTTGTTTCCTTGTTGTACAGAACAGGAAACTGAGGTTCTGAGTTTCTAAGTGGCTTGCCCAAACTCACACAGCCAAGAAGACCGAGGAGCCAGGCTCACAGCCAGGCCACCAGTGTGCCCACCCACAGTCCAGTGGAGAAGGCTGGTCTTTTCCTTCCGGCATGCACAGTGCACTCACGCTCACAGCCAGGCCACCAGTGTGCCCATCCACAGTCCAGTGGAGAAGGCTGGTCTTTTCCTTCCGGCATGCACAGTGCACTCATGCTCACAGCCAGGCCACCAGTGTGCCCATCCACAGTCCAGTGGAGAAGGCTGGTCTTTTCCTTCTCGCATGCACAGTGCACTCACTTCCTTACTGGGGACATGGGTAACCCTGTGGATTATGTATGATTATAGCCAGTTGACTGATGAGAAAACTGAGACTCAAAACTGGAAGCGGCTTGCCCAAGGTTATCTGGCCATGAATTGACAGCTCTGGCATGTGAACCCACCTCTACGACTATCTGAGTTTGAGTTGTTTTCTTAGTGATTTCCCTGGAGATTACTATTGCCATCTTAATTTATAACAATCTAGCTCAGAATGATGCAAATTTAATGACAATAGCATAAACAACTTTTGCTCCTTCCTCTTCCCTCTCCTTTGTGCTTCTATTGCTGCACATCTTTATACGTTTTAAAGCCCATCGATATAGGTTTATAATTATAATTTTATGCAGTTGTCTTCTAAATCAGATAGTAGAAAATAAAGAGTTACGAACAAAAAATTCATTTATACTATCTTTTATTATTCACCTTACCAGTGCTCTTTCTTTTATTGGATTTGAGATACTGTCTAGTATTCTTTCATTACAGCCTGAAGGAGTCCCTTTAGTATTTCTTGTAAGGTAGTTCTGTTAGCAATGAATTCTGTCAGTTTTGTTTATGGGAATATCTTAATTTCCTACTCGTTCTTGAAGGATAGATTTGCTGGATATAGAATTCCTGACTGACATTCTTTTTCTTTCAGAATTTAAATATATCATCCGACTTCCTTTTGGCCTCTGGTTTCTGATGAGAGCTCAGCTGTTAATCTTTTGGAGTTATGTGATGAGTCACGTCTCTCTTTCTGCTTTCAAAAGTCTATCTTTGGCTTTTGACAATTTAGCTATGAGGTATCTAGGTGTGCATATTTTTTTAGTTTACCCTATTCAGAAATCATTGAGCTTCTTGAATATATGGATTAATATTTTTCATCCAGTTTTGGAAGTATTTATCCATTCTTTCTTCTTTTTTTTTTTTTACTTTTTTTATTGTATAGCATAACTATGTACAAATCAAAGAAATAAAAAAGCAGTAGTTTTCAAAGCACTCTTCAATAAGTGGTTACAGGACAGATCCCAGAGTTTGTCATGGGCTACCATACGATCCTCTCATATTTTTCTTTCTAGCTGATCCAGAATATAGGAGGCTAGAGTATCCATTATTTCTTTAATATTCTTTCTGTCCTAATTCTCCCTTCTCCTTCTGGGATTCCCACCATGCATATGTTGGTGTGCATGATGGAGCCCCATAGTTTTCCTAGGCTCTGTTCTTTTTTCTTCTTTTTCCTTTTTTCTGGTCCTTAGACTGAATAATTTCAATTGAGCTATCATCAAGTTTGCTCGTTCCTTCTTCTGCCTGTTCTAATCAGCAGTGGAGCCCCTGCTTTGAATTTTTCATTTCAGCTATTGTACTTTTCAACTCCAGAGTTTCTATTTGGCTATTTTTTTTAAATTTCTAACTCTTCTCTGATATTCTTTATTTGGTGAGACACATTGTGATACTTTCCTTTAGTTCTGTAGACCTGGTTTCCTTTAGTTCCTTGGACATAATTAGAATAGTTGATTTAAATTATTTGTCAAGTAAGTCTAATGTCTGGGCTTCCTTGGGGACAGTTTCTATTAATTGCTTTTGGGGGTCATTCTTACTTGTTTTGTTGTATGTCTTACAATTTTTTTTTGAAAATTCAATATTTTAAGTAATATAATGCCTTGACTCTGGAAAGCAGATTCTCTCCCATCCCTTGGGTTTGTTGTTGTTTGCACATTCAGTGATTTTTCATAAATAATTCTGTAAAATTTGTATTCTTCTTAATGTGTGGCCTCTGGAGTCTCTGCTCTGTTAGTCTGGTGGTTAGCTAATGATTTGACAGAGACTTTGTTAAATTTCTAGAATCAGTAAGTCTCCCAGTCTTTGATGAGGGACTCCATGTGCTCTGTGTTGAGGCACACCTTCAACACTAAGCCATCCAGTTTACAACTCCAGCTTAGCCTTTGCTTGCTGCTTGCATAGAGTCCCAATGTCAGCCAGAGATGAGAACCTAGGGTCTCCTCAGGTCTTTCCTGAGCACGTGCACAGCCTAGGCCTGTGATTACCCTGTGTGTATATTTGTGGCCTTCTAGATTTTCAAGAATATGTTGGAACTTTGCAAAGCCCTTGTAACATCTCATTTGCTAGCTTTTCCTTTCAAACCTTTGTTTGCCCCAGTGGTTATCCACCTCCTCAGGCAGCCATGATGTTAAAAATTGCCTCTGTTCTCAACAAATACTCTAGGTTTCTCTAGTGTTGAAACTGAGTGAGCTCTGAGTCAGGTCAAATACAAACAGTATCGCAAGTGGAGTCTTCCAGGGATCCACCAGATAAGTCAAATAATGACAATTCTCTGGGAATAGACTCTGAAGAACTCCAGTCCTGTTCTGCCCACTCCATTGGCCACTGCCGGGTTGTGGGTCTCCTTTGTGATTATGGATGTCGGTTTTGAGGGTTGCTGCAGAGCTGGGGAGAGGGTGACGGGAATGGGGTGAGTTAAAACACTGCAAATCTTGCTATTTTTTGTTGAGTTCCAGCAGCTTTGTTTGTTTTATTTTTTAAATAAACACTCCTAAGATTGTTGTAAACCTTTGGTTAATTTCTAGAGTTATGAAAAAGTTCATTCTGACCATTTTAATCAGTTTATTCAATGCTTTTATGGAGGAGAGAATTTTTGAAGGTCCTTCCTCTGCCATTTTCAGTGACTTCCAACTCCTTGCTCTTTTGCCTGTAAGCAGGATATGTGGCTATGAAAGGGAAAGTTGGGCTAGGGAATGCAAATGGCAACATAGAGGAGATGGCAGGAGTGAGGGGGTGGATATGGAACTTGTTCACTGATTGAAGAATCGTGTCCTAAAGGTTCACTGAGTGCAAAAAGGTATGGCAGTAAGGGTCATGGGAGACCTCAGAAGGGCACGATCAGGTAGACCGAGCACAGGTGTGCATTTCAGGAGGAGGTAAGATCCCAGATTGCTATGGTGGCTAAGAAGGAAGGACTGGATGCATCTGCTCCTGTCTCTGCATTCTCTGCCACCCAAGGCAGTCTCCACCCACCTATCTTTTCCTGACATCCTCTTCTAGCAGTGATCATTCCTTGGCCAGACCATTGGCCTGGGTACCTCTGCTCAACCAAATGCTGCTGCTTCACCTAGGGGTATTGTTTTCAGCTGTTAACTTTCAGCCTCTCTTCCAGGTTGAACCTTTGATCTGCCCAGCCAGGTACGATCTGGGGCTTTTATCTCAATTCCCAGCATCCACTTTTCTGCACTTGTGACTAGTGATCATAAAGCATATGCTACAAAGTGCAGGAGTTTTGACTGTTTCCCAGTGCCCAGAGCAGTGCTTGGCTCATAATAGGTGTTCAGTACACTTTGGTCGAATCAAATGAATGAATCTTCTGAAGTGCAGGTAGAACACAAACAGCAAAAATCTCTGAAAGAAGAGCCCCCGGCTTGGAGGGAAAGAACCAGGTATCTTCAACTCCTCAGCTTGTCGGACATTTCCCAGACTCTGCTTAGACCGGCCCCAGCAGTGCTGTGGGGTGGGAACTGTACACCAAGGCCGAGGGGAATAAAACAATTTATTCAGAGACACTAGCCAGCTAAGGGCCCAGCTGGGGATTTGAACCCTGGTCCGTGCAATGCCAGAGGCCAGGTTCTTTCCATCCCTCACATTTGAGTATCCAGGTTCACAGTGTCCTCCGGTCCAGCTCATCTGACTTGCTTGCTTTATAGAGAGCAAGGGTAAGTGATCACACAGGCACACTGCAGCTTGGCCGCCAAGCTGCCACTCTTGGCACTTAAAACTTGCCCAGAGCACACACCCTGTGAGGCTGACAGCTCCGACAAGCTCGCCGTGAGTTGACAAATGTCTGCAGAACCCGGAGGTGTGCACGCTCGCCAGCGAACACATAAAGACGTTCACGCTGCGCCCGCCACAGTAAAGGAGCCCCGTGCTCCGCTGAGTGTATTTTAAATCCATTCTGACTCCCCAGAAAGTCTGTTTTTGTTATTCGCTCTGACCTTTTAAACTCCATGCAGTCCTGCATTTTTCCCGAGGCCTCGGTAGGACCTATTAATAATTACGCTCCCCCGCCGCGGCTCTGGGCTGCCGCCGGCTCTCTTACTTGCTATAAAAGCCAATCTTTCCAATTGTTGGCAAGTGTGCCCCCCTCTCTGGATGATTACAGGGAAAAGCGCAGGCACCCGCCCACAGCCGGAGAGAAAGGAGGCATTGCCCACGGCCGCCTGTGTCCCACAAAGGTGAGGACAGGTGGTCTTGTGGCACGACAGGCAGAGGACAGGATCAGGGCAAGGGATGGCTGGGGGACAGCGTCTGGGCAGGGCCCCCTGCCTCCGGCCGCTTTCTCCTCTCTTTGAGCAAACATCTCTGCGAATAAATCTCCTCTTTCTTCTTTTCTCTCTCTCTGCTGGGTTACTGCTTCAGCTTCATTAAAGACGCTGGAAACATTCTTTGGGCTCGGCCGAGATATATAATACTGAGAACAGAGATTTGCTTCACAGCCCACAAACTATTAAAAATATTAGTGTCCCCCAGAGAGTCTCTCTTAAAGATTCCTTCTCCCTCTCTGGCTACCTCTCGCCCTGGCTCACAGTGCCAACAATAATGGAGGCAGGATGGCCTGAGCCATTTCCTTGAACGAAAATAAAGAAAAGATAACAGGCCTTGATTCACTCTCTTTGTGCCTGAATAATGCCAGCCCGTCCCGTAGGTCTAGCTGGTGCTTTGTACTTGTTAGAGACTCTTTCACCACCATCATCTTGTCTGATCCTCAAAGCTGTACAAAGCCAGATCAGCACCCGCTTTGTTAGGAGAGAAGGAAGGTGATTTTGCTTTCTGGCAGAGTTGGGAACAGAATGAAGTTCCTCCTCGTTCCCAGTCTGCAGGGTTTTCTTACACAAGTTTATTGAGTTGCTTCATTTCTTGGTAGCAAATGCCCAGCGTGTGTGAACCCCCTGAGCTCTCTCTGTCCTGTCTCCCTTGCTCTCAAGCTTCCTGGCCAGTGGGCCAGCATTTAACGTCACTACAAGGCAAACTGTCTTTTGTGGATTCATCGAAGTTGTTTTGAGGGCGTCCTTGGGGCCGGGCCCGTCCTTGGGGCTGGAAACCAGAGCATTCGTGAATGCGGGAGGCATGCCAGCTGTCCTGAGGATGATCAGCCGAGGGCAGGGCAGTCAGACCAGAAGGGCCCATAGGGTGCCGGGGTCACGGGAAGGCTCTGCCCTGAACCTGCCTGTCGGGAAGGGCCTCGTACGTGAGACTCATCAGGCGTCTCCAGGGGACAGGTGGAAGTTAGGCAGGCAGAGTTGGGCAGGAGAGACTAGGGGAGGGAGGCAGAAGCAAGCTCAGGGTCCCTGAAGCCAGAGGACTCCTTAATCGTGTGAAAGGCCTACAAAGAAATAGTGCCTTAGGTCAGTCCCAGGCGGTGAGCAGTGACAAGGGATGAGGAGGAAGATGCCATGGGGGCCAGTGGCTCTGAAGCTGGAATAATATAGTTGACTTCATTCTAAGAACAACAGGACTCAGCAAAGGACTTTCAGTTATTATTTTCTTGTAAGAGTCAGGTGTAAATTTGATCATGGGATGTTCATTGAATGTGCTGTGTGGCCACATGTTCTGACTTGGATCTCAAAAGAGGTGGAGAATGGAGTGAAGGGACAGGACTGAGGCGAGGAGAACCAGAGAGGTGGCCTGAGCAAGGGAGCGGGGATGGAGAGGAGTGGTGATGGTTGAAGAGTTGGAGGTGGACTGGGGGGTACCGAGAGGGTGGGGTCCAAAATGACCCCACAGCTGGAGCATCTGCTACTGCTGCACGAGGATTTGGATTATGAACCCTAATTGGCAGCTGAGTAAACTGAGGCACAGAAGACTGCTATGCTAGCAGTCCCCCTGTATGTTAGGGTTCTCCAGAGAAATGGAACCAACAGGAGAGGTCTGTAAATAGGAGACTTATAAAGATATCTCAGGCAACCACGGGAATGGAAGAGTCCAAAATCCATAGGGCAGGCTGTGAAGCTGGCGGCTCCGATAAAGGGTCTGAATGAACAGGAGAGGCTCGTTGGCTGAAGAAGCAATGAAAGAGTCTCTCTTCCCCCTAAAGGCCGTCGACTGATTGGATTATCTTGTTGCACACGCCGCGCCATAGTTCATCACAGATGCAATCAGCCACAGATGCAATCGATTGACGGATGACTTAATACGCCAGCCTTCCAGTTTATCAACCAGCCACGAAATATCCTTGCAGCTAAGGTCAGGCCAGTGCCTGCTGGCTAGATAACTGGGCATCATCATTTGGCCAAGTTGACACTCATTGGAACTGGACTTCAATCTTAGGCCCCCCAAGCTCCTGCTCCCCTCACAGTCTAATGTGAGGGGCTGTGCCCTTCTCCTAGGGAACAGGGAATGAAGGAAGCCCAGGGCTCCTGTAGGAACTGGCTGGAGGCCTCTCCCCAAAGCCAGATTGGGCTGTGTGGCAGCCAGCTCATTCTTTGCCCCCTGGGATACTTAAAAACTAGCCTCTTGCA
>PVIY010038954.1:0-23388 GCA_004026745.1 Myrmecophaga tridactyla
CCAAATTGAAAATAAAATTACAATCATTCTAACCAGGTAAATCTTTCCCATTTCTTGTCCTCATCTCAAGATCCTTTTTTTGATTCCTGAGAGTGATTTCAACCCAATCAGAAGACTTGGAGCCTGGGGATTAGAGATCTGACCCAGTTAAACTGTGGAACTTTACTTCCCCTTTGCTAGAAGTAGTATAGAATTGATTCATCCTCTAACAAAGAGGACAACGTGAGGAACTTCTGATATTTTAGTCCATACCTAGTTCATCGCTTTACCTCAGTGCAAATGACTGCCAGAACCTGGAGTAACCGTATAGATTTTTAACTTCAGTAGTTATTTAAAGTCAAGGGATAGTTAGGGGAAAAGATAAAGTTTTCAGGAAAGCAAATGCAAAATATTCCATTATGTCACACCAAAGTCTGGCATTGTATATTCCAAAATTCTTCAAAGTGCTACAGATGTCTTCACCTTGGAGATCTAATTCCCCTAAATTAAATTCTCATTGTGGATGAAGCCTGAATTGAATGGGAAATAACTTGAAACGATGAGTCCTTCCTTCACTGTTGGTTGATATATCTGGAAGAGTGGCGCCATAGCAGCCATGGGGGATTTCTCCACATTCTTACCAAAAAGATGGGGGCTTTTGGAATAGAAGAGGATGAGCAATAGAATTTTTGGCAAATATTAAATGATTCAAGAAAAGGTCACTCAGAATACCAGGTCCATAAGGAGCTGCACAACTCTAGAGGGTATCTTTCACATTGCAGTCCATTTAAATAGTACCCCCTCAATGGGGTAAACATGTTGGCCCTATGAACCACCTCTCTTTTCTTTTCTCTAGTATAGCTATACCCTCTTTCCGATTTGAGAGCGTGGTGGGCCAGGTAGAGGAAGGACAGGCCAGGACTCACTTCATCTCCAGACTCCATGGTAGGTTGCCTTGGCTTCTTCAAGGCAATATAGAACCAGAGCACCATCCCCCAAAGCCAATACCTATGAGCACTCACAGGATAGAGGATGTGGGAGTGAGGGTTAAGATATGCCTTTCCCGTATCAATGTCTGTGTTTTATTGCTCTATCCACAATCCCTCCCCAGAGGGATGGATCATTATGCCCTATCTGTATTGCCAGCGTCTCCACTGCATGAAAGCCACAGCAGAACAATTCCTCCTTACTATTCTCAACTTTGCTTTTGTCAATAAGCACTGAAGACATAAAAAGAGAAGATAGGTTTTGCTCCTGAATGAGAACTATTTGACTTTCCATTTCAAGACTGTGGCAAATACCTTTAGAGGTTGTGTCCTGCTGAGTCTTTTCAGAGGCAGGTTTTGTCTGCAGCAGGCTCAGGGAGGCGATCCTCTCTTAATTTGACCTGGTATATGCCTCTGGGCATGCCAAATAGTTCCCTGGTAATTTGGTGGGAATGTCGGACACACAGGGAATTTTCCATGAGCCATCAGCCATACCAGAGTGAGCGAGAGTCCACGGAATAAATGTTCCCTCTCTCCTGTGTTTGGAATGCTGCTCTTTCTCTTTCTTTGCAGCCCCAGACTGGTACTATTTCAGGCAGAGAGTTTTAAAGTGGGCACGAAATTGCCAGTTGGAGACATTATGCTTTTTTGAAGCTTTGGGGCACACAGAGGGAATTTAAATGCATCCCTAAGTAGCAATTGATATCAAGGATGAGCACTTTTAAGGTGCTCTGTGATGAAAGGTTGAAAATAGAACAGTTCTACAAACATGAGAATTAATGTATACAACTCACGCTTCTGCCCAGATCAGTATTAAAGAAAGCAGTGAGGAATAAGAACACATTCTCTCTTGACAATCTTCAGAGTAGTAAAAGGCACTTTATATTTATGCATAATGAGCTACTTCTGTGCTTTACAGAGCAGTTTGCACATGATTTGTACCTCATATTGAATTTGATGATGTATGTGAAAATATTTTATAAACAGAAAATTGTTATGGATATTTCAGCTATTATGAAAATAATGATAAGTAAATAACTTCATTGGGGCAATTTAGAAGCTTCACTCCCTCCTCCTCCCTAATCCTACCCTTGGATCCAGAAAAAAACAGCTAGGAAGGAATTTTAAGAGATTATTTTTTAAGTTACTAGCATTCACGAATAGTCATGAAACTGCAAATTATACAATAAAGTTCCATTTCTACCCGTACGAGATTGTCAAAAAAATAAAAAGATTGGAAACAATCAGTGCTGACAAGACTATGGGGAAATAGGAAGTATGGATTGTTAAAGTATTTTAAGTGTTCTGACAATATCCATCAAAAATTTAAAGGCCCTCCTATTTTATACAATAATTCCACTTTAGTTAATCCACCCTACCAAAATAAATCATTCCTAATATCCATACATTGATGTTGATAGATAGATGAAGATGATATAAAGGTAGATAGATAGATAGATGATAGATAGATAGATAGATAGATAGATAGATAGATAGATAGATAGACAAAAAAATGTCTATTGTAGCACTGCTTGGAGTTGCAGAAAATAAGAAACAATCTAAATAACCACTATTACATGATTAACCATTCTTGAACAACACAATTATAATGCCCTTGTACAAATGGTCTATCCTCAGGATTAACATAATTTACAAAGCCAGACACTTATTTTCACATGTGTAAACTGATTCTCATTTTTCACCATTATAAAATAACACTGACATAAGCAATCTTGTCTATAAATCTTTTCCCACAGCTCTAATGATTCCCTTAGTGTTTGTTCCCAGAGAGGGAAATGAAGAGTATTTCAGCTTGTGATAAGAGTCATGTTATTTGTGGAAATATGATTTAGAAGAAGGGATAAGGTGAGAGACTTCTCTGAAAAAAAAGATCAGGAAAAGGAGATATCAATGATGAGAATGATCCAGGCATGAAAAAGTTTGAGAGAATAGCCATTTGTGTAGAAGGAAAGGCATGTGCAAAAGTCCTATAGCTGGTAAAATCTTTAAAGGCTTGCAAGGTTTGGGAAATTCAGTTAGGTAACTCAACCAGACAACAATGCTTCTGGACTCATCTGAGAAGAAGGGTAATGTAGATGGGGAGAATTGGGCAGATAAGAGGAAGGAAGAACTCAAGGATAGCTTCTAGGTTTTTAGTGTAAGTAACCAGGTGAATGGTAGTTATTTACTGAGATGGAATGAAATAGGTAAGGAAAAAGTTGGAAGAAGGGAAGTGTTCTAGTTTGCTAGCTTCTGGAATGAAACACACCAGAGACGGATTGGCTTTTAATAAAAGGGAATTTATTTCATTAGTCCTTCAGAAGAAAAGCAGCTAACTTTCAACTGAGGTTCTTTCTTATGTATAAAGGCACAGGGTGATCTCTGTTGGCCTTCTCTCCAGGCCTCTGGGTTCCAACAACTTCTCCCAGGGTGATTCATTTCTGCATCTCCAAAGGCCTGGGCTGAGCTGCGAGTGCTGAGATGAGGTATGCTGAGCTGCTTTGGCTGTGCTACGTTGAGTTTCTCATTTAAGCACCAGCCAATTAAATCAAACATCATTCATTGCAGCAGGCACACCTCCTAGCCAACTGCAGATGTAATCAGCAACAGATGAGGTTCACATGCCACTGGCTCATGTCCACAGCAATAGAACTAAGCGCCTTCACCTAGCCAAGTTGACAACTGAACCTAACTACCACAGGATGCACTGAGTGTAGGAGGGGGGATTATCCATTGCATTTTGGTCATATTTACGTGAGGAGGCCCACCAGAATCTCTGCAGCCACATAAAGTAGGCAGTGAGTACCCCAGTCTGGAGCATAGAAGACTATTCATGGCTGGAGATGTGTTTGTGGGGAGTCATTTGCATATGGGTTGTACTTAACCATGGGACTGAATGGATGAAACAAGGAGAAAGTTAAAATAAATGGGAGAAGAGAGCCAATGTCTAAGTCCTGGGGTTAGTAGAGGAGAAGCTGCAGCAAAGAAGTTGATTGATTAGTAATAAGCAATGGTACAAAAGAAAAATCAGGAAAACACAGCATTTCAAGAGACAAGAAAAGAGAACATTTTAAGATGCTCTAAAGTAAATATGGAGAAATCCATTGAATGTAGAAACTTGAGGCTCATTGAAATCTCTGAAATCCACTTCAATGAGGCAGTGGAGACAGATGCAAACCCAAAGTTAAACAAACTGTGAGGTTAAGAGTCTGTGCCTCCTGACTGCCAAGTCTACCTAAGACATCTTATCCCAACTGGAAGGAGTTGGGTCCTAATACAAAGTGAGAAGAAAGAGTCCACACAAGACCATGCTCACTTCTGGCACCAACTGCAAGTCTGGGGGTGGGTCCCAAAACTACCCTCAGTTTCAATAATTTGCTAGAAAGACTCATAGGACTCACTAAAACCTATGATACTCACAGTTATGTTCATTGCACAGAAAGAATAGAAATTAGGACTAGCCAAAAGAAAAAGCACATAGGGAAGAGTCAGGGAGAGGTCCAATTGCAGAGCTTCTCATCATCCTTCTGCTCCATGAATTCATGAATGACACCACAATGTGTGACAATATGCACCAAGTATTGCCAATCAGGGAATCTCACCCAAGCTTTGGTGTTCAGACTTTTTGTTGGGGCTTCAATAAGTAGTATGATTGACTGATTCCACATTGTTGAACTCAAGCTCCTTACCTCTAACCAGACTGGACTAATATCAGGTGGCCTCAATCCCCAACCCTGTATAATCACATGGACTTTTTTGTGTCTAGTCCCATGACTGGCCCTACTGAGTCATCTTATCAGGCTAAATTATCATCCGTGATCCAGGAGTCCACCATAAATAGGAGACACACCCTTAACACTCAGAAATTCTGTGTATTTAGAAGTTAATTCCAGGAGACAAAGACAAAGGCAGGACCTCTATTTTGAGAAGCCATATTCCTTACTATGCAGATGTCTGCACTTTTTTGTAGGTAGAAGGGTAAATGGATGATAGGAGCAGAAATAGTGAGTGTAGAACATTCTGCAGAAAATTTTGGTTGTAAACGGTAGCATAGAAATAGGATAATAGCTAGAGAGGTATTAGAGGCAAAAACTTCAGACTTTAGTTTTTCTTGAGGGTAGATATCACAACATGTACATGTTTGCATGTTAAATGGTATGATCCAGTAATAACAGGGAAATTGATGATAAAGGGAAAGATATAAATGAAAAATGAATGACCTTGAGGAGTGGTGGTTTGAAGCTATCTGTACCCCAGGAAAATATATTATTAAATTTAACCCATTCCTGTGGGTGTGGACCCATTGTAAATAGGGCCTTTTAATGGGGTTACATCAGTTAACCCGTTTCATGGTATTTTCTGGAGCAGACTAGGAAACTAAAACAGAAGGTGAGAGAAGATAGAATCCAAAGCATATTTGATTGGATTATTATATTTTACATTGAAAGAAAAGGAGAAAGAGTAAGAAAGGAGAAGAAGATGGCATTGTAGATATGATTGGAAAGATGAGGAAGGTCATCAAATAAGAGTCAAGGCTGATGGAAGGCTGTGGAGAGAAGAAGTAGTATAGAAAAGTCAGCTGCAATAAAAGATAAATGGGCTTACCAAGGAAATGACAGTAGTATTTCCAGCTAGCCCTGATAACTCATTTAAGGTGTTAAATTTAAAGTGAAATCAGTCAACTTGGTTATACAATATTCTCTGGCAACTGTCTACTGTTGGATCTAGATAGTGAGATGCCAGTGTTATTGGTTTAACACAAGTTTGCAATTTTACAAGATAAGCACAACAGAGGGGTATCTACCACACACTCTGTTAGTAATGCTATGATATTAATGGAATATTTTTAAAGCAAATGAAAGAAGAGAAATCAGAAAGGGGAGTGATGGATAGAAAGAAAACATTTCTCAATATGGTCAAGAGTTACAGTGGTTGGAGTACCAGAGTAAGTGAGCTGAGAAGATGTGGTGTGGTCAAAGTGTTGGATGCTTAAAGTTAAGATTTCAGAGGTACTGATGCCCAGTTACCTCTTGGCATGCAGAAATGCATGCATGAAGTGGAATCAAAGTAAAGTTCACCTGCAATGAGGAAATCAAGAAATTGGTAGGTAGAGGAGTTACCCATGTAGATGGTGAAGTCACCAAAAATGGTGGCAAAATCAAAGATGAAAAGTAAAACTATGAAAAAGGAGATAGTGGAGGTTCTGCAGAATGGCACAAGCTTTTGGAGGCTGTGGCTTTTAGGCAGGAAGAAGGGGAAATGCTGTGAATTGGGCAGTGAAAATACTTATTCCATCTCTGGACCCTGAAATATGAGACTATAAGAGACAAATGGACTTCATTAAAGGCCCCAAAACTGAAGAGGCCCTCAGGGAATAAGTGGCTACAAGTAGAACATTTTACCTTCTAGGGAGTGTTCCACAAGAGGTTGAGGATGTAGGAGAGTTCTTGCTGATCACAGACTTGGAAATCAAGAAGACAAGATTAGAAACATTTTGGAGGGATGGAGAAGAGGGGTTGTGCTGGTTTGAAAATATTATGTACCCCAGAAAAGCCATGTTTTAATCCTGATTCCATCTTGGGGAGGCAGCCATTTCTTTTAATCCTGATTCAATAATGTAGGTTGGAATCTTATGATTAAATTATCTTCGTGAAGATGTAACACACCCAATTGTAGGTATTACCTTTTGATTAGATGGAAATGTGACTCCACCCACTCCAGGTGGGCCTTGATTAGTTTACTGGGATCCCTTAAAAGAGGAAACTTTTTGGAGAGAGTTAGAAATGACAGAAGCAGCAGAACCAACAGAAACTTCAGAGCAGAGCTAACACAGATGCAGACACGTGGAGAACAGAGACACGGATGTTTGGAGATGCTTGGAGCCCAGCAGACATCACCATGAGATTTTAAGCAAGCCAAAGCCTGGAGAGAGACCAGGGAAGCCAAGAGATGAAAGATAATCCAAGAGAAACAAAGTGAGGAACCCCCACATGAAAAAAGGTTGAAAGCAAAGGAGTCCAGGAACAAGGGACCAGCAGATGCCAGCCACATGACTACCCAGTTGACAAGTGTTCCAGACCCATCAGCCTTTCTTGAATGAAGGTAACTTCTTGTTGGTGCCTTAATTTGGGTACCTTCACTTCCTTAGAACTGTAAGCTTGTAAGTTATTAAACTACCCTTTAACAAAGCTGTCTCATTCTGGTGTATCTCATTCCAGCAGCTTGAAAACTCACACAGGGGTGATAGATAGAGTCCATTTAGGGAATATGGGATTGGTATACAGGGTACAACAGATGGTGGGAAGCCTGAACTCTGGACAATGTCTGAGTCAGTTAGCCATGAGAAGTATTCGGTCCTAAATTTAAGTATAAATGGTTCTGAGTTTTTACCTTTATGTAGCTTCAGGAAGACCATTTGCTCCTCTTGGGCTCTCATGATACATCATATGATATTACCTTTTTTAAAAGTATTTCACCAATTGTCTCAACCCCATTTTTTAAAAAATGATTTTCTGCACTAATTTTGAATGTGTGCTAAATTAGTACATCTGCCTTAGGGTCTATCTCATGATGCTTTATTTTTTCTATTAATCTATTCTATTGAGTCTCATACTGATATACCTTTCTAAATTACTGCCAATTAAAAATATAATTTAATACCTGCTAAGGCAAGTCCTCCTTAATTGTTCTTTTCTCTGTGTTAGGTTATTCCAGCTCTTCATTCATCCAGTGAACATTCTAATCACATAAAGTTCAAAACAATGTCATTGGGATTTTTCATGGCTTTGTTAAAACAGTAAATAAATCAGCAAGAATACCAGTACCCGTGTCCTCTTTTGTAGATGCCTCTTTATTGACTCAAAACTTCTTATGCCCCTTAAGAAGTTCTTTCTTCTGAATTAGATGTTTCCATTTTGTTTCTAAATGTTTATTGCTTACAGACAGAGAATATATGGCGGTTCACATCTATTTGTTTGGTACTCAGAAACCTTAAGAAACTTTCTAATGCTAATATTTTTTCTAAATAATTATTTCATCTGCAAGTTAAAAAAATATCATCTGCAAAAATTAAAACTGTTTCCCATTTCTGTGTTTAAAAACTATAATGTTTCATTTTTACCACATATGTATAACATATAGAACACTATTAATATCCATGTTTTGTTACTGATTATCCTGTGAGCAGTTGGGATAGCTATTGATAAATAGAAGTCTTTTAAGTTTTCTAAAACAAATTATATTCTAAATTGATTGCATTCCTTTTGCATTACTGGGATGAGCTCTGTGTGGTATCCCTTTAATTATTATTTGATTCAATTTGTTTAATATCTAGGCTTTTAAAAAGCGTGTATTTTTTGTTTTTAAAAATGACATTACTGTACCTGGCTTATTTATTATTTTATAATTAGTAAAATATAACAATATTTTATAATTTTTGAAAAAAATAACATTTTACTGAGGGTTCCAAATTTTTAGCATAGATTTATAGAGATGACTTATCATTTTCACCTACTCCAAATTTGTTGTTGTACCCTTTCTCTTTTTAATGTTGTTCATTTGTATGATCTGTTTGATTATCTACATGAGAATTACAGAGGAATGTCTGGAAATTGTTTACCTCACTTAAATCTATCTTTTTACTTATCTCTTCCACTGTTTACAAATATTGCTTCTATATATTTATAGTGTTTTCACTTTTTAAATTAAATGAGTAACTTATCTCTTTTAACTTTGTCTTATTTAATGGTGCTATGAATTTGCTTTTAATTACACTTTTGGAAGCACACAATAACTTTTATGAGAATTCCATTTTTGCTTATAAAGTAATTATATTTCTAATGTCTTTCTTGATCTGATATTTACAACAATACATTTAAATTTCTAAATTACCTGATTTAAAAGTGATGTGTATTTTTACCCATGTAATTTGGGAGGATTTATTGGGGTTCAGTTTTTGGCTTAGAATACGTTACCTTATTTAATATTTCCTAGTAGGTGCCAAAAAGTGAAGTAGTATTTTATTAGAGAACAAAATTTGTTCTTGAGTAGCCTTTCAATGTTATGCTTATTTGTACTGTGACCCCAGCAGGGTAAATCAATAGCAACAAAAACACCTTAAGTGGTGTAGGTACTTAGACACACCTTGGTGGCTTTCTCCTGCTCAGATTGCACTTATTTTTTATTTAAATACAAACACAGGTAATTAGCAGTTAGTGGGATATTTGGTTTTTTGCTTTAATAAACAGTTCTATTTTGTGGGAAACCATATTTCTATGTGGAATATCTGGATTCCAGTTAGTGTAGGAAACCTGGGCTACCCACATCAACAGCCTCCCCCTAGTGGCAGCTGTCAGAATTGCTTGCAGAGGGTCCCAGCCATGACAATATTTTTAGGTTTCATGACTTTCAAAAGTGACTTGATAAATGGAAAAAATCAACAAAATTTTAGGACACTATTTCACTTCAAAAGAGTTATAATGCTGTATTATATCAGACTGAAGTACCTTCTATGATTCGAATCCCAGAAAACAGTTTGGGGTGGAAATTTTTGTTATTGTTTCTTTGTTTGCTTTCAGCTATGTAGGATCAAAGAAGGTAAAATTATCTAGTTGAGACAAAATGTAATATGTATTCTAGATAGACAATAAAACACTCCAGAGTGACTCTAATATCTGTATTAGGAATCTATATGAATAAACTCTGCATTTTCTTTTTTTTTTCAGATTATTCATCTAAATTTATGTCAGTTTCTCTGTCCAGTTCCTCCTGATCACCAGGCTGTGTTTGATAACGTGGCACAATTGGCAATGCCCATAACAGCTAAAGCTACTCGATTACGTTGAAACACATGAAAAAGCATGAAGGGAAATAACTGCTTTTATCAGTGAGTGCCTATTGAAACACAATGATAAACCTCATTTATGAGATGGATGGTGATATGATAATGACATAAGTTTGAGAACACTTGGAAAGGAATATTTTCAGTTTGAAAAAGTGCTTTGGAATACTACTGGTGTGGGTGTCCAACAGAAGAAACCCAAATATTTATTCCCAGTTTATTTATATTATCATCTCAGCAACTTGAAAAGTCAAGTTCATCCTCTCCTTCAGCCTTGTAGCATCTGCCTACAATAACCACTAGCGCATCATTCCTTATCTCACACAGCTTATAAATGATCACATATTTCCACACTTTATTCTCAGTGTAACAAAGGTTTTGGCCGAGCCACCATTTCACTTTTTCACCATAAATAGCATATTCTCAGCTAACCTATGGCTTCTTTCATATTCTCTCGGAAGAAAGGGAAATAGCTTGTCCAATTTGTACAGAAAACATCTAAATAAAGAAAGAATGCCATGTATGGGTAGAATTACAGTCTTAAAGTGGAAAGACTGAAACACCAACAATTTTTAAAAATTCTTTTGCATGTTTTGCAGGAAAAGGATAACAGAACTTATTTTTCCATTGATTTACTTCAAGTTTGCTTTGTGGTGGAGAAAAATGAGTTGAGGGCCAAATAAAGGGAAAATAAGCGATGTGCTGAAGAAATCACTTTTAAAATGGGGAAAATTAAGAGAACAGTGCCAAGAAGTGTTGAGAGGGTGTCATAGAGATAAAGTGACAAGGTGAGTGCCATTGAGGAGGCTACTCTTACTCATCCACCTCACCACCAAATCTGAAGGCGGACACTATATGACACAGATCTGAATGGTGAAAACTTGTTCCAAATCAAGTATGTATCTAACCACATAAATATAGAAAATAGGAGCAATAAAGCTAAATGTCCTTATCAAAGCATTTAATAGCCAGCATAAAGTGATCATGAATTTTGCTAGATGCAGATATATACACCCATATACAAGTTGACAAAGCACTAAAAGAAACAGAAGCTGCTGTTGGCATTCTCTCTTCATAGCATTTCTCCTTAGAAACCCAGGGTAGAGCTCTCTTCCCTGTCCACAGGCCAGCCGTGGGAGAGAAGGCAGAAAGCAGAAATTCTCTTCCCATAGGGCAGCGTTCCTCGCAGAGGTTAGGACATGGTCTCTGTTTCCAGGACCCCAGAGCCACCCAACCAAGCACAAGTGCATGCAATGGGGACATGCCGCTGTGCTCAACTTTATGTGCATTCAAGGGTCCTGAGGAATGACTGAAGAAAAGCACCCCCCCCACACGCATTGCTCCCCACCCACCAAATACCCCCAGCACCTGGCAGCTATTTCACCCGGAAGGCAGAGAGTGAGACCTGCGGCCACCTCCACCTTCCCCCAAGTTCCCATGGAGAAGTTGACATGACAGTTTTTCAAATAATTTAATATGAACATTAGGTAATATAGTTTGGGACTAGGACCGTAAATCAGGGAGATGCTTCCTTTTAAAATATTAAAGATTCAAGAAAGCCAAAAGAAAAAAAACCCAAAAAACCCTTTAAGGATATGCTGGGGGGAGCACGCTCAAGGACAGAAGGAGGCAGCCCCGCCCTCCTTCCCTAACTGCAGCATTTAAGACCTGTGCTGTCCTGAGGAACCCTCTCTCTCCGGGTCTTCCTTTGCCTACTCTCACCCTGCAGCAGCCCTTTGCCTCGTCTAAAGAATGAAAACAAATTGTCCTTGGCTACAATACCACCGGGCTGGGGATTGACCTGCGTAGTGCAGTGACACTGTGTGGCTTGAATTTTTACATACAGCTGCATAAAGCAATTTTCATGTAAATTTCTAGGTAAATCAGCCTGCAGTTGGTCTATTACATGGACACATACACAGAAACCATTAAGTTTGACAGAAGATTAGAAGTTGCCCTTGTTCCTTCGTATGCCTTTCCCTGGGCCTTCGACAATGCCTCAATGAGAAAATCGGACCCGGGCTGGGGTGGGGAGAGAGTGGGGACAAGCCTAAGCACCACAAATAAGCGGGGCTCAAGGCTTTGGCTCCACATCTGCAAAGACTGAGTGCAGGGAAATCAGAAGGAATTTCTGTATAGGGGAAGAAAAACTTGGTATGAATATCCACCCTCAAATGAGCAAAAAGAGCCAGGTAATTCTCTCCCCCTGTAAGGGAAAGGCACGGCCACCCCTATCCCCCGGCATCTCCTTCAATACTAGGGATGCAAATAAACAGCCCCCCCCCAACACACAAACAGTCCCCCGTGGCTCCATCACTCCCATCGGTGCAGGCAGGCTGGCTCAATTAGCTCGCAGCAGGTGGAGAAGTTTCCAGGGTCAGATGAGCAGATCAGTTCTTCGGAGGCACCTTTCCCTGGGAACTGGGAGCCGCCGGCCCTCTCTGCCCAGCCAGCAACAGGAGCTAGGAAGCAAACCCAGCCATCTGGCAGCAGCGCGTCTGGGCCCTCCATCTAAATGTCTTCCTGCCCAAAGGAGGCACATTTCTTGAACATGTTCTTTTAAGGCAACGGCATACGCAGAGCACAAAGGGAAAGCTGTAACCAAAACCTGGCCCAGGATGTTTGTTTATGCAATCTTTAAATAATTCATCTTCATCCCTATTGAGCCCATCACAGCATGTCAAAAATAAATGTGTTGCCTTGGCCTATTGTTTGCAGCTTAGGATTGTCAAGTGAGAGGAAAATATTACAGAGACGGAGGGAGATACACGGAGGAGGGTGACCTTTAACTGCACTACCTATAACCAATCTCATCAAATTAAAGCACTGTATATTTTCCTTAATAATCTCTGATTAGGCTGGGGCTATGAGTGGACACGAACACCCGCCATTGCTATGCAGTGGGATGCCTGCTTAGCACCAGCAAAGCGTTTGGGAATAAGTGAGCAAAATGCTTTAATTTGATAGGGTTAGAATCCTGCAGGCTTGGGGGTGAAAGGTCCCCAACAGCTCCGCTCACACTGAATATGCAGAAATAAAAAAGTAAATTGCTTACATCTGCTGCAGGCAGCAGGGAAAATGATCTGATTGGACCACCGGTCCGAGGGCTCTCCATCTCTTTTGGGTTAGAGAGAGGGTTTCAGAGAATCAAAAGCTTGTAATTGGAGTAATTCTGAATTAATGGACTCACACACACACATGCACACACACACATTTCGAGGCAGCTGTTTGCACAAGCCTGCCTCTTTAGGAATGCTTACAGATTACAAAGAAGCAACTTTAAAAATAGCCCCCTATCCCCTGCTCACCTCCAGTGAATCCTAACTATGGGGCATTGAATCTGACAACAGGTAACAAGTGCTATACTCTTATCGGTGTGGCCTGCCACTGAGTGTGGCAGCTGTCGGAGCCACTTAGCTACTTGCCCACTTGGTACATTTTCCTGAAATGTATGTGCTCTCCGTTCCTCCTTCATACATAAAAAGATGATCTGGAAAGGCTTCACTGGGATTCCTGGAAGTTGACATAGAATTCTCAGGTTTTGCCTTGCTGTGTGATGTGGGATTTAATCAGAGTATTTGATCAGTAAGAATCAAAGGCAGGACTCAAGGTCTTTGGGGACGCGAGCCGGCGCGGTTTCACAGAGGCGGTCAGCAGGCAGCCGGCCGCGTGCCCTGGGTGTCCGCAGGCCCCTGTCTCTTCAGGACCTGCCTCTCCGATGGCCTCTCCCCTGCTTCATCTGCCATTCTGTCTGGCGTTTGATTCCAACTAGGCTGAAGATGCACTGTAACTTTGTTTACATTTGATATTATTTTATTTTATTAGCTCATGCCAGCTTGCAGTTGTACATCACCGCCTCGTCCCACTGTCAGGCGATGGTGGCCTTTTGTGGTGGAGAGTCAGCGCCCCGAGGAGGGAGGTTTACTGAAACTGAACCGACCAAGGGATGCATCCTGCAAGGCAAACTTTCAAGGGCTATTTCTCAGCCAGGCATCGATCAGGGAGGGCAGTGTTGGCCAGACAAGCACGGCGGCTCAGATGCGTTGCTTGTGTGCTTGACTTATAGGGACAGCTCCAGACACCTCTGATAGTTTTGTAGGATGAAATGGGATGATGTCTGCACTCAAATTTTCTTTTCCAGGGTCTTCTTACTTCCTAAGGCTTATTGAAATCATCTGAATAGACCATCGTGTCCCAGTAAGCGTCAGGTTGATATGGTTTAGAAATCCATAAACAAAGATAAAAAAAATTCCTGGTAACTAGTTTCTTATCTACATGCATTTTATATACGTATGCATTATGCATATGTGTATGTAAGCATAAATACATAAATCTATTTAAAAGTATATGTAAATTATGTATATATACATATATATGTATATCATTTTTAATATGGGTAAATCAGTAAGATTTCACAACAAACTGCACAAAACGACTCTGGCTTCAGCCCCCAAAGATTGTGGGTTCAGCCCCAGCAAAGCCCAAGATACAGGAAGACAATTTTACTGTCTCGATTTAGGCAGAATTGCCCAGGATGAAGACGGTGATGCCTGGACACCTGCGTTCTCTTAGAAGGACTCAGTACAAGCAAAAGTCGTTTCCTCCGTAGGTGCTGTTTCTCCCAGAGGGTTCGGCTCTGGTCTCTATCACACTGAAATCCCCTTTGTCTGCCATGGTCTATTGGAAGGTATTTGTCAACAATTATATGTCTATTAAGGAGTAGTCAATCAGTGCTGGGGCCCAAACAGCCAGGCCTCCAGGGGCCAGCTATTGATAGGAAACTGTCAATATCCCATCCAGTCCTTTTCCCAACAAAACACAGAGTTACCTCGCCCAGATTATTGTCTGCGGGAGCATCGAAGGCCTGCTTTGGTTCTTGGTTCTCTGATTTCTCTGCTTTTTTATACTAATGTTCACTTTGAATGAACAAAAGCCTTTTTAAAAATATCCGAATAAAGGAGACTTATTAAAATGCTGTTGCCACTGGGCGGGGTGTGTGTGTGTGTGTAGATACTTAATATAATTAAGAATAATATAGAAAGATTGTGCATGTAGGTGGCGGCAATTATTCCTGAAAATTGCAAAACCGGAAGAAAATTAATAAAGGATACATTAAATTAGCTTGACTGTAATTAATATCTATAAATACCTTTCATTCCACCAACACAAAGTTTAGAGTTATTTACCTAATTTAGGACAAAAGATTGTGATATTAGCCAATATATTTTCATGCATATTCAATTTACAAATCTTACAGTAGATTTTGTAATTATTATCATAAAAGGGCTTGTCTTTTCTCGAAAGAAGACTGGGAGTTCCATGTGAGTGATTGAAACTAAAGCCCCCCCAGCAGAAACCACAATGTAGGGCATGGGGGAGGGGAGGCGAAAAGAAAGAAAGAAAAGAAACCATAAGTAAAGCTGTATCCTTTGAACTGGCAACCCTTCTGCATCAGAGAATACACTAGTTGTCCTACAACAAAAGACAGCAACAAACCCTCTCCACAAAAGCCTGAGACTTCCAACAATATTTAAAGCAGATGCAAAATTTAGTCTCTGTGCTATGTAAG
The DNA here is from genome assembly GCA_004026745.1 of Myrmecophaga tridactyla. Taxonomy (NCBI): domain Eukaryota; kingdom Metazoa; phylum Chordata; class Mammalia; order Pilosa; family Myrmecophagidae; genus Myrmecophaga; species Myrmecophaga tridactyla. Next base: position 15,374 of record PVIY010038954.1, read on the forward strand.
ATCTGTTTCAACTGGGGTTTTCTAAATTAAAAGAAAATGTATTCTCCTTTCATTCAAGTGTTTTCTTGTCATTCTTAGATTCCTCTATCAGATGGAGAAATGGATGCCAGGCAAGCATGGTAGATCAGGTAACATGCAGATAAATTCAGAAGTAATCCATGATTAGATTTGCCCCTTTAATTGAGCCTTCTTTCATTCTAGCACGTCTATTTTTATAAAACCAAATAATTTTGATCTTGAGAAAGAGCAAGGAAAAGTCCAAATGAAGCCCAAATGTCCAGTAGAAGTTCTACAGTTTGGCCCTATAAATATAAAAATAATGATAAAATATAAAATAAAAATAAAACATACTGAAATGAACGGAGATATCTCAGGTCCTGCGTAGGGAAGAGTTTCTGGCCATTTCATTTCTTATCTTCAGAGTCAAAACAGAGTAGATTAAAGGAACACACTGATCAAATTACCTCATCCAGTCTAAGATTTCAACTCCCCTAAAACTGGAACCTTAGAATAATTTTTGCATTTTATGACCAGAAAATAATGGCTTTAATGCATATTTAGATTTACAGGTGCTGCTGATGTCAAATCCACATGGATTTAAAGTAGACCTGTGGTTCTTTTTGGATAATCTTTCAGGGAAATTATAGTTGAACTTAATAAAATGTTCTAAGAAAATAAATAGTGAGAAAGACAGCATTGGGAATCCACATCGCAAACATTCCCTGGGTAGTTATCTCCAGGGCAGGCAAGTCATTGTTGCAGAGGGCATATGAAGTTCTTTTTTGAAAGTTCCATTTTATGTAATTACAAAATAAACAAGGCATACAAATTCCATTGTCATCATTAATAATATACATTCTAACAAGCCATTAAATAAATACAGGTGCGATAGATATCTCCCAGATCCATCATGCCTCTTTCCTTACATCAGATCCAAAGCATTGCCTTTGTTGTGTTAAAGAAAAAAAATATATATATATATAAAAAACACTCTTCATGAAGCTGCAGCAATGACAAAAAGTAATCATTATTTAAAGTAAGTCACCAATGTTTAAATGCTTAGATTTTAAATAATTCAGGAAGTTCGGAGGAGGGGTGAGAGCTTGATTTTATTATGTTCAGGTTTGCAAGGCACAGCCACAAACTGGGATTTTTCTCAGTGCTTCAATCATTATTTCTCATAGGAAAAAACAACAATATTTTTTATGAAGTCTCACTGAACAAGTTGTGTGGTGTGAATTGTTTCCATCATGATATGATACTCTCCTAAAAAATATGTTTGGTGAGTTTGAGACTATTTGTTGACTGACAAATCCTTTCACATCAAGATATGTTAAAGAGAGAAAGAGAGCATGAGAATGTAAGACTTTCAACTCGACACTCTAGAAATCTATGTACAGAGCCTTTAGCAAGATTCCCTTGGTTGAAGATTCTCCAAAGTCTTAAATTTACCCATTTAAAAAATTACATATTGCTTTAGTCTCTCATTAAGTAATAGACAATTACAAAAAAAAAAGAGCAAGAATAATTTACCTTAAAGCAACACTCTAATGGTGAAGAATTATATATTTAAAAAAACTAATGCTTGTATAATATTATAATTTACAGAAAGAGCTGAATTATACTGTTGAATTTTTCAATGCAAGCAGGAAAATGTGCTGCATATTGTTTATGCATTGTATTGATACATATAGGAGGAATATATATTTCATCAAAAAAGAACATTAGCATTATTTGCTAAAATAAAGGAGAAATTTAGTTCCCTCTGATTTTCTCCTTTAAATGGGCAAGATGAAGGCTTTGTAGGGGAAATGCAGGGAAGGTCACTAACTGTGATTAGGGACAAGGAAGAAATGCTTTGACATTCCTAGGTATTAAGTGCATATTACTTTCTTTTCACGTAAGGTCTTTTGTTGAGACTGTCATCACAAAACTTCTCAAACATTTTTTCTATAATTCTTTGCCAAATTTTGATCAGCAGGAGAGCAAATATCTTGTTAGCTACGGTGAGACCCGGAGAGTAAAGATACCTGGTGGAGGTGGTGGAATTGGTGTGCCCATTTCCAGCTTCCTTTTACCCGACGTGGGGGTGCAGCTCTGCTGGTGTTTCCAAAATACAAACTAGAGAGCAGGAGAGAGAGAAAAAGCTAGTGAAAATAAATGAGAAAGAAGGAGCGTGAGGGTGGATTGGATGGGAACCCTGTGTGGAAATTAATTATTTTGCCTTTGATTTTTGGCTAGAAGAGTAAATTTAGAAGATGTCTGGCTAAGGCTTTATCAGGATACTCTCTATACTTTGGAATTAGTTTTCACGGTCCTGGTGAGTCCCCAAAATGTTAGCAAATTAAAACAGTTTGTCTCCCTGGAATCACAGAGTACATTTCACTAACTAGAATTGAAAAGGAATAAGAGGCACCACGTGTACTTTTGTGACTAACTGCTCTCCTCTTACAACTTATTATTACTATTATTTTTAGAGACAGAGAGAACCAGCCCAGAATATGCAATGCTGACACGTAGTGTAAATACGCTGCCCAGAGTGATTGTTAGATGGGAATCAGGTGTCCTTATCTTCGATTCAAATGAACCTGAGAGCCATGTGTCATGTTATGGTCTTTTAAAACTCAGAAGAAAAAAAAAAAATACCTCATCTATTATCTCCCTCTTTCCAAATTAAAGACAAGCATGCATTATTTTTCAGCTTTTGAACATATGTCCTTTTCTAAAAAATAAGCACGGATATTCTCTTTCTCTAGGCTTGCGTGTACCAAAGTGCAAGCCTTCTCTCTTTTGCACAGTTCCCAAAGGCATTCAAGGAGGGAAACAAATCTCATGGACATGAAAATCTCCCAAGATGAGTACTCCCCAACAAAATTTATTTTTCAAAAAATACTAGGAAAACTGCTCCGATTCAGTGCTTTTGTAAAGAATAGACATCTTTCTAAAAAATGAGAAAATATCTAAGAACAAAAATATGCTTGCATTAGGAAGAAAAAAATTTTCAATAAATTGCTTTGGCAAAGTATTTTTTTTTATTTCACACAAAATTAGGGTTACAATTTGGAATTATTTAAAAACAAACCAGGCCTTACATTTACACATGCAGACACGCACACACACACTTTCTCCCATGAATTTTTAAAGGCCAATAAAGAAACACTGTGATCGCATTCCTATAAAATAAAACTATTTGCTAATCATTCTTGCCTATTTAATTAGAAAGTATTATTCCCTGTCTTTCAAATCAGCAATTTCTCTCTGAACAATGGGTTAGGACACACCTTCAAATAATAATTAGGAAAAAAATCATCTATTTCTTACATATTTAATGGTGAAATTCCAGATGCTACTAGCAAAATCTATGGTACCCTACTGCCATCTACTGACCATTTTTCAAATGTTACCATTTAAAGGTACAGGTTTCAATTTATAGAAAGGAAGGATGTTAGCCAAAATACTTGAAAGCTATTTTGGGACTACTCATTACATTTGGAGTAATTCCAAACGTATCATAAAATTTCCTGAGTCTGAACTGAACTCTATCTCCCCATTACTGCCACCTCCCGACTTGGCTCTGCCCCTCTAATGATGAAGTGATAATGCCCTCTTTAACTCTTCAGACTTAGAAGGGCAGTGCCCAGTTCCTCTTTCTCATGGGCTCCTAACGTGCGCGCGCGTGCGCGCACACACACACAATCTCTTCTGCACTCCAACATAAATGGCCTCTTTTTTTTTTTGCAAGCTCCATATATGACATGGTTTCAGGACCTCTCACAAGCCAGATGACTGTCTCCACAGCATACTTCACGCAATCTTTAAATGTTGTTTTCTGAAGGAAAACACTTCAGAATAAAAGAGATCAGCCACCTCCTTGGTTCTACATTTTCCTCTTTATGTCCTGATGCAACTATATTTTCCAATTCTGGGGTGTTCATGTATTCATTATTCATTGATATTATTTATTTAGCATTCCGTCCAATGCTCTCTTCCAAACCACTCCTCTATAGTTCCACCGAGCCCCTCCGGTTTGATCAAGTGCCTTATAGGAAAGTTTCGAATTTCATGCCATTTTAGTGCTTAGCACAATTTCCAGCATTTTATAAAAGCTCCATAAAGGGTACCTATTATTATAATTATCATAAATAAATTAATATGAACACATGATATAAATGTAATCTATGACATAAATTGGCATTATTCTAATACCTATTAAAGTTTAAAAAAGATCATTCAACTAGTTATAACTCCCAACTTGAACAGAAACTTCTATCTTTCCACTCTTCACAATTTGACACAATCAGATGAACGATTTGATGATCTTCTCTCAGGTTCTCAGCTCATAGGTCATTTGTTTTAGCCAGGATTCCCAACCCCTTTAGGGAAATAGGGGACCCTCTTAGAGAGTGCCCCTTTCTGCCCCACTCCACCTTGGCTGCTAACAGTCTCCTAACATCTGCTTTTCTTGTTCAGGAGCAAACTCCACACTCCATCAAAAAGAAGATGAAAGCAAAGGAAAAGGAGCAGAGCCTCCATCTGACTCACTTATTGAAGCCCACATGAGCTGAGGCAGGGGCTATGGCCGCCTTTGGCCCCTCTTCTTGCTCATGACTTGCAGGCAAGCCTCAGGCCATGCTAGGACTGGTAGGAACTGCCCCATTTCCTGTTTCATGCAGCTTTCTAGTCTTTAAAAAGGCCCAGAGTGGTTTTATGTAAGCCAGGATTGTTCAACTTTAATAGAACCATGCATCTATTGGGTTCTAACAATCTTAACTTTTTATTTATTTTAAAATACTTTCAGATTTATAGTATAGCTACAAAATAATATAAACCCCATGCAGAGAACACCAACATACCCTGCCACCCCAGATACCCAGATCTGCCAACTTGAACATTTTGCCGTTTCTTCCTTCTTTCCTTTTCTTCCTTCCTTCTTTCCTTCCTTCCTTCCTTCCTTTCTTTTCTTTCATTAATTTTCTTTTTTTCTTTATTTCTTTCATCTATCTAATCATTTTCTGAATACTTGAATGTAGCTTATATAAATGATGCTGTTTGAACACTTACTGCTGCCATGTACATTCTCTAAGAACAGGATATTTATTTGTGTAACCATCTTATCAAGTTCAAAAATTTAAGATTGATATAAAGATTATAGACCAGGTTCTAATTTTTTCATATATCTCAATTATGTCCCTTCGAGCTTTCTCTCCTCCCTTGTTAGATCCCATCCAGGATTATATATTGTAATTAATTGTCATGGACTCTGTACTTGCTCTTTTTTTAAATTGTGGGAATATATGTGTATATAAATATTCCCATTTCAACCACGCCCAAGTCCACCATTGAATGGGATTTAATCACATTCAGAATGCTGCACTACCCCAGCACCTTCTATTACTAAAACTTTCCCATCTCTCCAAGCAGAAACCCCATATCCATTATTCATTAATTCCCAGCCCCTCTGCCCCGCCCTCTGAGAACATGTATTCTAATTTCTGCCTCTATGAGCTTGTGTATTGTCCAATATTTGCATTATAGTTAGCGTGGGACTTTTAACACACCAAACTTACAATAATTGCAATTGTTTTCATGCCAATTTAACTTCAGTAGTATTTACCAGCTATGTTCCTATATCCTCCATCCCCTCACCTTTATGCAGCTCTTGTCACAGATTACACGTGTGTGTCCTTTCCTTACAATCTGCAGAACTCTTTAGCATCTCTTCTAGGGCGGGTCTAGTGATAATGAACCCCCGCAGCTTTTGTTTTATCTGGGAAGGTCTTAAACCCTCTCTTCATGGTTTCTGATGAGAAATCAGCACATTACCTTACTGAAGCTCTCTTGGATATGACATATTGCTTCTCTCTTGTGGCTCTCAAAATTCTATTTATCTTTAGCATTAGACAGTTTGATTACAATATATTGTAGTATGGGTCTATTTGTGTTTGTCTTGTTTGCAGTTAGTTGAGAGTCTTGGATATGTATATTAATGTCTTTTATTAAATTTGGAAAATTTTCTGCCATTATTTCTTTGCATTTTTTCTCTGTCCACCCTCTTCTTGTTTTTTTTTTTCTCCTTCTGGGTCTCCCACAATATGTATATTGGTATATTTGATAGTGTACCGTAGGTTTCTCAGGTCCTGTTCACTTTTCTTCATTCTTCTTTCTATTGTTCAGACTGAATGATTTGAATGGTCTTATCTTCAAATTCACTGATTGTCTCTTTTGCCAACTCCAATCTACTGTGGAAGCCTTCTAGGGAATTTTAAATGTCTGCTGCAGTCATCTTCAGCTCTGTGTGGGTTTTTTTTTTTTTCTTAATTTTCATCTCTTTATTGATATTCTCTTTGTGCTCATCTATCATTTTCCTAACCTCCTTTTGTTCTGTGTGAATGTTTTCCTTTCGATCTTTGAGCATGTTTAAGAGTATATCCATACTCTTCAGGGTTTACCCATGCAGTGAGATTTAAGAATAGCTCTGGGCTAAAGTTTAGAGACTTCCCAATCCCCAAAAACATTCAGTTTATTGCCAAACGCTAACCTCTGGAATACCTACATTTTAAGAAAAAGTTATAAAATATGGGGGCATAGATAAAAGATGAATCAGAATCTACAATGATTGATAAAAACATCTCCTTTGAGCATGTATGGGTTGGGTGGGTAGGAGGTAGCAGGAGAGCGCGGCTCTCTTAGAAACATCACATCCTGCCCAGGTTTCCAGGAGGTCTGCAGATGTCTAAGAGGTCTTCAGACTGTTGGAGCTTGGAGGGTCACACCAGGCTGCTGATTTTAGCCAACCCCAATATTAAAAGACACAGGGAAACATGCAGACATTCAGGAAACTGTTTTCCCGTGGTACTTTCAGAAATGTAATGGAAATAGTGGAGAGTGGAATCCGCACTTTCTGTTATATACCTTTCTTTCCTGTTTTAGTTTCATGCCATGAGCAGGTGCACCTCTAAACATAATAATTATCCATTACGCTCCATCCTACCTCTCCTTTCCTTCTTACCCAGGTGTCTGAAAAGTATAGCTTCATTCATTCACTGTCTCTAGTTTTCTCTTCCTAGATTTTCTTTTATCAAAGATTTGTTTTAAAAATAAATGCTTAATTTTATCAAAAATGTACATAAAGTACATTTTTTTAAAAAAGTAAATAGGACAAAGAGCCTATAATAAAGACCTAGAGTCTCCTACCTCACCCAACCCCAGTTCTGTTTCCCCCAACACCCCTTTTTCTTTTGGTGACCACTTCTATAATCTCTAAAATCTTGATTATCTTGCTATTTCTTGATATATCTATTTTGGATATTCTCTATCAACTAATTAATTTATATTTTTTGTCTTTCCACTTCACTAAAACATAAGCTCAGTGAAAACAGAGTCTTTGCCGATTGTATTCTTTGCTCTCTCTTTGGATTCATTTTGAGCAAGCAGGAGTTTTGCTATTTCTGTTTTCCATTTTTTTTTCCCAAACAAATAGTAGGATGAAGAGCATAGATGTTGGCACTCCTTCATTTGGACTTTTAATAAAGTATGAAACTTTTGCCAAAAGTGCTCATTAAACTAATCCCCTCCACTTAAATAGCCATTGGGATCTCTACCCTTTTCCTGGCAAAGAAAATGCCATTTTCTCTGTTATTCCATCAAACATGGCTGAGATAACTTCATTTTCTGGCTTTAAAGTTCATCTTTCTACATCTCCATTTGTATGTGAAAAAAACATTATAATGACGCCAAAGTGCCACAATATTTAAAGCTTCAGAAACATTACCTTAGAGGCATAGGAATTCAAGCACCATAAAAAAAAAAGTTTTAACAACAGTGTTTGAAATCAAAAGGGGAGTCTGGTGAACTGGAACTTGAGTGGGGTGATTTTATTACTGAAACATCACCCACTTGCTTTCGGGGGCCACTTGTTCATGAGAGACTTGGTGTTACACATCCCAGCAGCGAAGGACTCGGAAAAGCCCGTGTGCACTGTTCACACCTTTCAATCTCCCTGATTGCCTTTTCTC
>PVIY010038955.1:0-23483 GCA_004026745.1 Myrmecophaga tridactyla
GAGTTTTATTCTGATCTATTTCTTTAAAGAATACAGATGGAAGATACAATTTTCTGCCTGTGGGTCAAACATTTTTGTTTCTCAAGCCCTCTTCCTCCCACAACATTTGGGCATATTCTTAAAAAAGTAAAGTGAATTGAGGAAAGAGGTAGTTTGGAGTGAAAACAGTAGAGGGCTTGTAAAATAAAAGTACATGAGTGTGTAAGAAACCTTAGACTGGAAGCTGAAAGGATAGGATGTGAGAAACTGAGCATTAGTAATAAACCAAATTCAATGTTTTGCCCCTTGATATTAGTGTTTATATTCATAAACATACACACATACACACATCTCAGATGTATGTGATGGTTGAAATCTATCATAAAGCCATTACCACAGAACCTCCCAGATAATATCTATTCCTAGATGCTTGTTTACAAATGAGAAGGTGAAGACATAACCAGCATCTAGGTTTCCCAGTCTGGACATAGTTCCAGATTTTACATACAAGAAAAATAATAAAGTGAGAAAATTCTAGAACTACTCAGTCCAATATCATAACTTCTAGTCACATACAATTATTAAATAAAACAAAAAATCCATTTCTTTAGTTATACTAGCACATTTCAAGTGCTCAATAGTCACAAGTGGTAAATAGTTATTTATTGAACAGTGCACTATTGAATAGTTCCAATTACTACCCACATTTTAAAGGTTAACCAAAATCCCATTTCCTCCATGAAAATATACCCATTAACTGCACTTCATACTAACCTCTTCCCAGTTTTTCCTACAAGTCAAGAAACTCAAAATTTAATTGGAAAAAATAATTTCTCACATAACAAACAAACCTCAAAATGGCACAATGGGAGAATTTCCAGGGATTTGTAAAGTACAATAGGAAGAAAGAAATTTAAGTTACAAGAGGAAAAGAGAGAATGATTTGTTTCCTTAACTAGAGAATATTTTTTGTTACAATTCATCATTACTTGAAGGTTTCAGTTTTTCTATTCTATGTTCTCAAATATATTGTAAATTGGGGGGGGATAAGGACTGTTTCTTCTGGCTTTTTTCCCCCCTCAAATGGAGAGTGAATTAAATCATAAAGGTTTCTTGATTGTTTGGTTAATACAATTTCCTGAGGCAAGGCTATTTCTTCCAGTCCATAATTTTCTACAGTTCCTATTTTTCTAGTTTATCATCTTTTTGTTTGTTTGTTTGTTTGTTTATAATCTTTTTAAAATTAAGTCCAACATTTATAAAGGAACTTTCCACATTCACCCTATGTTAACACATTTCCCAATGACTTCCAAAAAGATAATGCATGGTATTCCTGCTATAAATTTCCAGTTAGAGTTTAGGAGAACCTCTCTTCAAGAATTGTATACCCATGATTTTATCTGATGAAGTCTTAGGCACAAATGAAAAGCATGTAAAGGGAAAGAGAGAGACCCGGGGAGACAAAGAAAGATAGCAGACAGAGATGAGGGAAAAAAATAGTTCCAAAATCAGCATGGAAAAATAGTTCCATAAAAAACTTACATAAGTTCTCTTTTCCAGGCTTCATGTTATGATTAGTAATATCTCCAATACCCTTCTTAAATGCAAAGAAGAAAATACAAATGACCTTTAACCAGATTTTAAAGGTTTCTGAAATAAGTAATGATGGAATTTAGAAGCTGCCACAGTATATAATAAAAAATTAGCATATTTGATCTTAAAACCACCTGTTTGTGGACAAAGGACTGGTATATGTCAGATAGTATAATTATTTTTATTTATAGATGAGAAGTCTCAAGACAGAGATATTGACAACTTACCCCCAAACAATAAGCCTAATAACTTGGGACCAAAAATCAGGTCTTCTGATCCATATTCAGTGCAGTTTTCATGGCATCATGCAACTATGATTATTTTCTAATTAACTAAAACAATTATTCATATTTTGAACTTTACTTAAGAATTTCATTTTGCTCAGAAGAATAGTCAATTCTATACTCATAAATATTTAACACAAGATTTCACAGCTAATAGCAGCAGAGCCAAGATTATTATCCACACATTATTAATAAAATTTGGAGGGGGTGATAATAATGAGAATGGGAAAGAACCAAAATACATCAAAGTTATGGTGTCAGTAAAAGAGTATTCATCATCATCATAATATATTACTACTATTTTGTCATATTGTCTACATTTATAAAGCCCAGGTTTTATGTGCTGCAACATGATACAAAGGAGAAAGAATATCAAAAAACTAAAAGGTGAGCAGTGCAATGGTGGCTCAGTTGCAGAAATCTTGCCTGCCATGTCAGAGACCAGGTTCGATTCCCAATGCCTACCCATGCAAAAATTAATTAATTAATTAATTAAAAATAAGAGGTGTCTTTCACTTATGCTACCAAGTGTTCAAAGAGGACAAGACTAGGAAAAACGCACAGATTTATTGCCATGACATGAAAAAAGAGTAGCAGAAATCAAATTCTAGAGCGATAACCAAGATGGTAAGAAGGTAGTGAATGGTGACAGATGTAAATAACAAGATTATGTATGATGATTAATTTCAATAATGTAGGTGAGAAGGTTATTTGCAAAAAAAAACCTGTTAAAAAGTATTAAAAAAACTGTTTATAAACATTTGAGATAAACAAAACTATTTCCAAGCAACTGTGAGAATTCTTTTAAGATGAAGAAAAGCTTGCAGGACTATTACTGTGATGCAATTCAGAAATGTTCAGGAACTCAACACATAGAACTTAAGAATAGCACTTTTCTCCACCATATGAGTGGAATGGAGAATCATAAAAAGACAAAGATCCTTGTAGGCTAGAGATCACACTGAAATTGTCTGACTAGATCACATGCTGGGGAATATAGCAAATGAAGCCAAAAAATATATGGAGAAAATAAGAAGCATTTCAGATCTTCAAAGCAAGTAGAGTAATTGTAAAATTATGCTGACAATTCTTTCTCCTATATTTTGACTCTCAAATCTGGATCCCCATTAAAAATCAACCACACTTTCTTTCATTTGCCCTTTCTTCATAAAATTGCCCCAAATCTCCCTTCCTGTGAAACTTATGTTCCTTCTGTTCTTTCTGTTAGGTCCTACCTCTATGGAAACATAAGAAAGGGTTCTTCTTGAGATAGAGTGTAGTGTGCTACCTCTTCAGCCCCTTATCACTACCACCACCTACCTAATCTATGAAAAGATCTCAGAAGGCAGCATGATCAGGAAGTCAGAGAAGTTCCTTAAATTAAATATGCTCCTGTGCACAAGAATTTCTCACCTCTCATCACCCACCCTCCCTAAGACAAGAAGCTATATGCAACACTGCCATTTGGAAAGAGGTCACTATTTGCTACAATAGAAGGTGATGACAGAATGACACTTGAGCACTCTGGGATCCTCAGACTGAGATCATCAGACCAAGGGAATTGTCTCAGAGGATTGTCAGGGGAAAGATAGATTCACACTTCCTTATGAAAAAATAAATATTTACTTTTCATTTATATCTTATTTTATATCTTATTTTAGCTATGATCAGGGAATCCCTAATGAAAGGGAAAATGTATTTTTAAATTTTTCCACAGAATAAATTCCAAAATATTCTTGAAAAAAATTGGTTGTAGAACTTAAAAAATTCTGACACACTTGTCAGCTAAAGCCCTTTGTATGTTCAAAGGCCAAAACAATGGTTAAGACCAGCAAGCATGAGACAACAAACACATTGACCATAATGTCATGAGAGACCCTGACTCACTCAGCTAAAAAGCTTTCAGATTCCTGATCCACAGAAACTATATGAGAAAACTATATGTTTGTTGTTTTGAGCTACTACATTTTGAGGTTATTTACTACATACCAGTTAAATGGCTGGGTTCCCAAGACAGAGGATTTGTATCACGGCTTTAGTCAGGTTATAAGAAGGAATGATTTTGGAGAGGTTACAAAATCACTGTCTAAAATACTTTATGAGACCCTATAATTTGCTGAATTATCTTTATACTAATACGCCTAGGGAAGTTTAGACTGGTTTGTAGTAGACCAGATGTAAGAAGTTTAATTCCTTGAGATGGCACCATAAATAATGACTATTTTACAAACAAAATTACAATTTTTCTGATTTCTGATTTCAGTCCCAACATGTAAAGAGCTTGCAAATTTTCACTCCCAACTCAACAACAAGAAAAGTGCTGAGGAGACTGAAAATCAATGACTTGGCATCTATTAACCAATACATAATGTGGCTTTCAACAACAAAAAAAAATTGTAAGGCATAATAAAAGATAAGGTTATATCTTCAAAACAGCATGCTGCTGATACAAGGGCAGGCATATAAATCAATGAAATTGCACAGAAATCAACTCTCACATTTATGGCCATCTGAGTTTTGACAAGGGGGCAAAGACTACTCAATTGAGAAAGAACAGTCTCTTCAACAAATGGTGCTAGGAAAACTGGAGCTCCACTTCCAAAAACAGTGAAGGATGACCCCTACCTCACACCATATACAAAAAATCAAGTCAATGTGGATCAAAGACCTAAATATAAGAGCCAGCACTATCAAATTCATTGAAGAAAACATAGGGAAGCATCTTCAGGACCTTGTGTTAGGCAATGATTCCTTAGAATTTATACACAAAGCACATGAAACAAAAAAATAGATAAATGGAACCTCATCAAAATTAAAAGTTTTGTGCCTCAAAGGACTTTATCTTGAAAGTAAAATTACAACCTACACACTGGGGGAAAAATTGGAAACTACATATCTGAAAATGTTCAATAACCAGAATATATAAATAAATCCTTCAACTCATGAACAAAAAGACAAATAACTCAATTTAAAAAATGGGCAAGGGTGGTTCAAAGGTGGCTCAGTGGCAGAATTCTTGCCTGCCATGCCGGAGATCTGGGTTTGATTCCTGGAGCCTGCCCATGCCAGAAAAAAAAATAAGCAAAAGATATGAGTAGACATTTCTCCAAAAAGATATACAAATTGTCATAAAGCAAACAAAAGGATGTGCAACATCATTAGCCATTAGGAAAATACAAATCAATACCACAATGAGATACCATTTCACAACCAATTAGAATGGCTGCTATTAATAAAAAAAGAAAATAACAAGTACTGGAGAGGATGTGGAAAAACAGGAACATTCAAGCATTGCTGGTGAGAATTTAAGATTGTGCAGCCACTGTAGAAAATGGTTTGGCAGTTCCTCAGAAAGTTAAGTATAGAATTACCATATGGAAATCCCACTTCTATTATATAGCCAAAAGAAGTGAAAGGAGGGTCTCAAACAGATATTTGCACAGCAATGTTCATAGTGACATTATTCACAACTGCCAAAAGATGGGATTAACTCAAGTGTCCATGGATATAGATTCATTCAAATGTGGTATATATACACAATTGAATATTATTCAGTCACAAAAGGAATGAAGTACTGATATATACAACACCATGGATGAACCTTGAGGACATCATGTTGAGTGAAATAAGCCAGACACAAAAGGACAAATATTGTATAATCTCACTGATATGAAATAATTAGAATAAACAAAGTCTAAGAGGAAGAGTCTAGAATGTAAATTACCAAGGGACAGGGTGGAAGTAGGGCACAGGGAGGCACCGTTTAAAACATACAGAATTCCTATTTGGTGGTGATGATTAGCAGCATATAATTACATAATAAATGAGGTCAAGAGGGGAAATATTAGGTTACATATATGGTACTAAAATCTGTTTTTTTAAAAAATCCATGGAACTACACTACACAGTGAGCCCTAATTAAACCATGGATTAGTATTAATGGTATAATTATAAAGATGTGCTTTCATCAACTGAAGCAAATGTACCACACTAAAGCAATGTGTTATTAATAGGGTAGTACATGAGAAACATGTATTCTATGCATGATTATTATGTTAACCCGCAACATATCCAACAAAAAACAAACTAGGCAAATAAGTTCTACAGGTGACATTTATTTGCATAAATATTTTCAGAAACCATGCATACTGTTACCACATAACTCAAGTATAGTGTTGTAACCCAGAAAGGAATTCATATTATAAGTGAACACTTTTTGCCTTATTTCCACCAAAGTAGTTTATTATGAAATTAGTATTAGACACAATGCCCCATATATGAAGTTGAACTTCTTTGATTCTTAAAAGATTAATTTTTCCCTATATAAAATTAATAACTTAGGCTGTCTTTATAAATATTTTAATTCTTTATTTTGAATAAGGTATTCTTTTCTATTCTTAATTTTGGCAAATGGTATTTTTATGAGAGTTTATTAAAAATCATTTCTACTCCATTAACATTGAAAACTTAAAGACACATACCAGTGGTTGTTCTGGAAATTTTTCAAATGGAGAGAATCCTGCTTCCAGATTTGAGACACTATAGAGGAAAGCTTTTGGGTTAATGGGGCAGATGAAGGCAGGCTGTTTGTGCAAGAGTGTCTCCTAATATCTCCTGAAAATGCCCTCTTAAGATGTGCAGTGAAGGTAGTAAACTTCATTCCAGGAAAAAAGGGATGGAGGTAGTGTAGCCTAAAGTTTCTCAGGGCATAGAAGAAAAAGTTTCCCAAAATAGAAAAAAGATGATTTGAAAATGCAAAAGAAATGGATCCTAGAAACTAATCTCATTGTTTGTTCAGTCTCATTGTAACAGTAACTTTTAAATATAATCTTAAAACTGTTAAGCTAGAAATTGTAAATTTGCCTTAGAATGTAGCCTTTAAAACAGCCTTTGAATATAACTTGAAAGCTGGAAACAGGCTGTTAATGGGGGCTGCTAGTCTCAAAAAGAAGCAATATGTAAATATAAAGTCTACACCAGACCTGAGTAAGCTAATGTAAATGTGAAGTCTGTATCCAGACCTCTCAGGTATGAATAGGACTGTTATCTATCTCCCTCAACTGGGAGGCACCTTTTCCAGGTGTCACAGGATGTCAATCCTGAAGGAAATATGAAATAACTAAGATAAACTATTGAAGTTTTCCAGACCTCTCTTACCTGTTAACTAGATGAGTATCTCTCTTTGTCTCTGATAAAATCCAATTGAACATTCAGTTCAGGGAGGATGATTTGGGAAATCTCTTCATTCTTCCTACCAAAATAAATAAATGTCTTTTTCCTCCTCAGCCCCCATCAGTGTGATCTCTGTTGGTGGTGCAGAGTGATGAACCCAGATTTGGAAAGTGCCCCTTCTACATCACAGCTGGTCTATAATCCTGACAGATAGTACCATAGCTCCCCAGACTGCATAAAGAAGTAAAGAGGCAAACATCAAAAAAGCTTCCTCCTCCCCCACTCCCATGGGTTTGACTTTGTTTTTTTAATCTTTTGGTTCTTTACCCAAACAAAGTCATTATAAATATTCTTGTATTTGTCTTTCAATCATCATTTCTTTCTTCTTCCTAATAATTTCATATTTAAAGATTTATGAACATCATTTCAAAGTCTGACATATCAAAGAAAATTTAATAGGAAATTATTATTTGATGATTTGTTTGAGGTGTCTAAAATGCATACATATAAAGTACAATTTAGATACATATCATACTTGGATAATATGTATGGGAAAGACTGGAGAAAGGAGAAGGCTATATTACAACCTGATGAAGAGAACAGCAGAGGTTATAAAGTCCCGAATGTTTTATACTAATTTGTTTGATGCCTTGGGCAAGGTGTTTAACTTTCTTTATATGCTACAGTTTCTTCATTTTAAAAAATGATGATATTGGCATATGCCCTTTTCTCTGTCTCATACAATTCTTCTTTAATGACATAAGATCAGTAATGTACCACTTCTCCAGCCATCATACTCCCAGCCCTAGATATTAAAAAAAGGTAAGGAAAAAAACAATCTGAAAAGACAAAATAGACATCAGAACCATCTTATTTATTACTCATATTTGGGAATTATGAGACATTATTCAAATAATTACTTGATTAATATGTTAAGGTCATGATGGAAAAGGGAGAAATATGAAAAAGATAGGTAATATAAGCAAGAACCCTGAAGCATAGTTGTGATGGACTCAGGTGTCAACTTGGGCAGGTGACGTTGCCCCATTGTTCTGTCACTGTGGATGTAAATCATTAGCCTGTGAAATTCATCTATGGCTGCTTACACCTGCAGTTGGCTAAAGGGAGTGCCTTTCATAATGAATGACAATTAACTTAATTACCTGGAGGGGTAAAAGAGAGATCAGAAGAAAGCTCAGCAGTTCAGCATACCTCATCTCAGCACTCAGACCCAGACTTTAGAGATGCAGAAAGGAATCATCCCAAGGAAAGCCTTCTCATGTGACAGAGAAACCTAGAGGAAGGCCAGTCACCTTTCCCCTGAAAAACTGTAAATTTGTAACTAAATAAATCCCCTTATTAAAAGCTAATCCATCGTTGGTGTGTTGCACTCTGGCAGCTTTAGCAAACTAAAACAATAGTAAGAAGGAATAATAAAAATTTGAAAAGAAAGTAAAAAAAAAAAAAGAGAACAGAGCAGAAAAAATATTTGAAGTAACAAAGACAAAAAAATTCAAAATCAATGACAAGACACCAAGCCACAGATCTAGAACTCAGAGAATACTAAGCAGGAAAGATACAAAAGAAAAAAAAATTATACCTAGACATGTCATATGTAAAGTGAGGTAAACCAAAGATAAAGACAAAATCTTGAGAGAAGCTGGAGGTTAAAAATGCTTACCTATAGAGGAACAATGATATAACTAAGTCCAATGGCATCATTTATTGCCTGCCGTAAATGACTAAGGGCTAAGGCAGATGTCTTGTTCTTGGGCATTTCTTTGTTTCTGAAGGAAAGATAGACTTAGAAGTAGGGCACCCTTATGTCTAGTCAATCTGTAAATTTAAAAGAATAATTAGAAATTGGGTGCTACATTCTCCCTCAGAGACCTCTTATTGTTCATCAGATTTTTCCTTGTCTTTTATTTCTTTAGCACAAGCACAGCAGTTCTTTTTCCAGTATTCTTATCAAAGAGCTTTGACTGGGAGGGATCCAGTAATATATTGAACTGACAAATAGTTTAATTTGCAAGCATTAATTTGATTTGGATCTCAATCTCAAAATGTTCAGCCAAATGTATTAGAATTTGTTTTACTTTGCTAAAGTCAAATGCATAACAGCAGAAATGAAATGGATTTTATAAAGGGGAATTATTTAGTTATAAATTACTAATATCAGAAGGCACATGGCAATGTCTTTTGGCTTCTCTCCCAGCTTTATGTTTCAAACAATTTTCCCAAGGCCATATCCTCTCTGCATCTCCAAACGTCTGGATCTGAGCTGGCTCTGAGCTCTTGTCTTCCGACACCTTCTTTAAGCTTCACTCATGGTGGAAGACATTTCCTTTAGCTGAATGCAGACATAATCAGCTATAGATGAAATTCACATGCTGATGATTTAAGCCCACAACAACAGAACTACTGGGAATTGTTCTGTTCATCACCTGGCCAAGTTGAACTTTAATCTAACTGCACTTTGAACCACTCACTGTCTAGTGTCCTTTCCCTTCAGTTAAAGAACTCCCTTTAACATTGATAATAGGGCAGGTCTAGTGGGGATGAACCCCCTCAGCTTTTGTTTAGGTGGGAATGTCTTAATGTCCCTCTTATTTTGGAAGGAAAGTCCCACTGGATATAAAATTTTGGGCTGGTATTTGTTTTCTTTCAGCACTTTATTTCAGCCCACTCCCTTCTTGCCCCCATGATTTTGGATGAGAAATCAGTGCTCAATCTAACTGGAAGTCCCTGCACTTAAAATATTGCTTTCCTCTTGCAACATTCAGAACTCTCTCCTTGTCCTATCACTCAATAGTGTGATCAGTATATGATGGGGTGTATTTTTCTTCATGTTTATCCTGTCTGGTGGTCTCTGGGATTCTTCTATGTGAACCATCACTTCTTTTGCTAAGTTTGGAAATTTCTCAGTCATTTCTTTGAACATTCCTGCTGCTCCTTTCTCTCTTTGTTCTCCTTCTGGGACTCCCATAACATATGTATCAGTGTGCCTGATGGGGCTTCAGAGTTGTCTTAAGATAGTTTCACATTATATAATTTTTTCCTTTCTGCTCCTCAGCATGACTCATTTCAAGGGTCTTGACTTAAGGTTTACTGATTCTTTCTTCTGCCAAGTCCAGTCCGGTCTTTAGTTCTCTGTATTTTGTTTCATCAACTTGTACATTTTTTTTCTTTTTTTTTAACTTGAGTATTTTTAAGATCATTTTTAAGGGCTTTGTTTGGTATGGGCACATTCTGGTGATTATAGGATGGCTTATATGATATGTGAATATATATCAATAAAACTGCTTTTTTAAAAAAAGACAACCAACAGAATACTTGGAAAACATATACATGAATCAAGTATAATATCCAGAATATATGAATAACTCCTATAACTCTACAACAAAAAGACAAAAACTCAATCTATAAAGTGAATAAAGGATTGAACAGTAGTTACTCCAAAGATGTAAAAATGGCCAATAAGCATGTGAAAAAGTGTTCAATATCATTAGCCATAGGGAAATGCAAATCAAAACCAAAATGCAATACCAACTCACACCCACCTAAATGGTTATCATAAAATTAAAAAAAAACAACAGATAACAATGGTTGAAGAGGATATGGAGAAATAGGAATCTTAGAACATGTTTGGTGGGAATATAAAATGGTACATCCACTGCAAAAAACAGTTTGGCAGTTCCTCAAAAAGTTAAATATGTAACTACCATATATCCTGACAATCCTGCTTCTAGATATATGCCCAAAGACTTTAAAGAAGGAAATCAGACAGATATTTGTACATCAATGTTCATAGAAGCACTTCATGATAGGCAAAAGGTGAAAATAATGCAAATAACTTCAGCAAATGAATAGATAAAAAAATATATTAAATACATGCACAAGGAAAAAGATACAGCCGTTAAAAAGAATTAAGTTCTGATAAATGCTACTACATGGATGAACCTTGAAGACATCATGTTGAGTGAAATAAGTCAGACACAAAAAGATAGATATTGTGTGATTCGATATAAAAACTTGCTGGAATATACAAATTCATAGAGAGAGAAAGTAGACTAAGGTTACACAGGGGTAATTGGAAGTTGACGTACTATGGGTGAAGGATATCTCTTTGTGGTGATCAGAAATTTCTGGCACTGGATGGTTGTGAGGGTAGCACAACATTGTGAATGTGATTAATCCCACTGAATTGTATGTTTGGGAGTGGTTGAGATGGAAAAGTTTGCATTGTATATATGTTTTGGCAATTAAAAAAAAAAGACCAAAGAGGCAATAACACCTAAATACAGTACATGACCCTGGAGTGGATATAATAATGGAGGAGAAAAGGCTCAAAATACCTTATTAGAGCATATGGGGAAAATGATATATAGACTCTAAGCTTTATATTAATGTTAAATTCCCCAAACTTCATTGCTCTACTTAAGTTGTTTCCATAAGTTAATGCCGTTGTTCTCAGGAATAGTATATGGAAGTATGGAGTGTACGAGAAACATTATTTATGCAACCTATTATCAAGTATTTGGACGATAGATGAATAAATGGAAAGACAGATGATAGATGATGATGATGATAGATAGATTAGGAATACATTGATGACAGATTAGATAGATAGATATAGATGATAGATAGATGGATGAAGGATATTAGATTTAGGTATAAAAACTGGATTTAGGTCTCTGAGTATGAGATATGCTGGAGTTCTCTGTATAGGTTTTGTCTTATTTTTGCAACTGTCTTGTAAGTTTGAAATTATTTCAAGTAAAGAGTTTTTAAAAAATCAACTCTTTACTCACTAAAATAGTAACAGTGGGATTTCAGAGTTCTGGAACTGTGTAAGCAAGAGTTTTCTGTGAAATGGCTTTAGATCTGTGGGTGAATGGGCCTGATGAGGCATCCTGTCAGAAAGAGGAAGACTGCCTGACTCAGTCTCAGGCAGAGCTGGCCATCTGCGGGCCTTTCTACAGAGTGTGAGAACAGCTCAGAATTGAGCTGGGAA
Source organism: Myrmecophaga tridactyla (assembly GCA_004026745.1). Lineage (NCBI taxonomy): Eukaryota > Metazoa > Chordata > Mammalia > Pilosa > Myrmecophagidae > Myrmecophaga > Myrmecophaga tridactyla. The sequence continues at coordinate 12,043 of PVIY010038955.1, forward strand.
GGCTGATCCAACCAGAGTGAAGATGAAGGGGCCAGCAAAGCTTCTTGCAAACTCACCAACCAAGGAATAGGCTCTTCCCTCTTAGGAAGAGTAAGTGAGGGACAAAAAGGCACAAGGAGCTCAAGGGTTATTCTAGTGAAAGTTCTTTCACATGGAAAGGTGAGGAATGGAGATTGAACATTATCATCAATGATACATAGTGCTGAATGTATATATTAAATAAAGCAAAATGTTTTGTAAGATTCTAAATACTGTACAAAATTTTGACATTAGTACTTGAAGATTAAGACTTATAATCATCCTGTGAAAATTCCTTGGGTGTTCTGTAAAACAGATTAGAACTTTTCAATCACACTGATTAAAAGGAAATATAATGCCAAAAAAAAAAAGTTTTCTGTATTTTCCAAATTTCTTGTATATTCCTTTTAAAATAAGAAAAAAAAAGTAAATGGCCAAGTAGCACTACAGAGATGAGGAATTGCCAACCAAGTTATACTTGGTAAAAAGAATAACCCAAAGATTGACATTAGCTAGGCCAAATAACAAAGAATAAAGCAAAATTATTGTAAAGAGGTTACTCGTCAACAGGAGGGAAGGAAGATGGGATGGTAGTGAAAATGGATTTTTGTCAGATTGTAAAACTTAAACCCACTTAGTGCTTGGATTTAATTGAAAAAATCAGTGGAAAGTATCAATATGTATACTAAAGAGTTGAAACCATGCTTATGATTGCCAAAAGTTAAATCTACTGCCTGTATCAGTAATGTTAAAGAAGCAAACAGAAATATATTCACTAAAGAATAATCAATATAAAATATACAGAATGATTTTATATCTTATTCTTAAAAACAAATTAGAAACGAGTAATGGCAATATTACACACACCTTTAAATTGCACCTGATGTCAAGAGAATTAAGTAGGAAATTCACATATACTTGATAGGAAATGGATGGGGCAGGGCTCTAAAAATGTTAGCACTTATATAAGTTCAAAGCATAATAACAATAAATGCCATAAAACAGAACTGAAATCCCTAGGTAATAATTTTAATTCAATAACTACTCTAGAAATGAAAAATGGGTACCTACAGATCTAGGGATATTCACAACCATACTCTGAATTATCATCACTAGAAAGTTCTTTCCTTGGCTATGTCTCTGATTTTAGTAGCATATGAATCTGATCAATCAGAGCCATAAAGATAAATCAAAGAGCCTAAAATCAGCTTGCACTTACTCCAACTTTGCTACATCCACATGAAAGAAACCTCTTCCCCATGCAACTTATTTGACTCACTTCCACTAATGTGTAATGAAAATAAACAATATTTCTTTCAGTAAAGACCCAAATTCCTTTAGACTGTAAATTTTGTCGAAGTCAAGGAAATGTATAATACTTTTTGAACATCTATCCATAATTCCAAGAACACTATTTTGCACACAGTTGAAAATTTGTTATCATTAGTAGCCAGGCCAATATACATTAATTCTATTGTAGTTTCACTTGTAAGTGTCGTCATATTTGACTGAACATGAGAGGAACTGTGACTTTCTTTTGTGTGGCTGGCTTTCAGTGCTTGCTTGCTTTTAAATTGGCCGAGCTCGTAGGTTGGTCTAAGTTGATCTCATTCTTATTTCTAACAATATTTATCCAATGTAAAAACTAGACCCAATCAGTCCAATATTTATTTCCTCAAGACATATGCAAAGAAATAGAGATTGCATTGTAACCTCCATTCTTAAAGGGCACAGAGACTGCCTCTCAAAGCACCCTAGTATCTCTTGTGTCACCAATTGAGAAGTTGACTCATATTCATTCAATGAATGAGTGTGACATCTGCAGACCATTATCAAAGTGTTCTTACCAAAAAAGACAGCAAAATGTATAATGATCTATGGCTCAGTGAAGAGACACAGATTTGCAAGATATGAGAAAAGGCATTGTAATATTTAAGATTAAAGTAATGGTTGTTAGAATTCTACAGGAGGCCAAGTATGCATGCAGAGAAATTAACACCAGTGATCACAATTAACAATTAGCTCAAAAAATGCCTTTGTCAAGGTTCTACATTAAAATCTGTGAAAAATACCAAATTTTTGTATTTTGTTTAAGGTTTTTAAAATGTATTCCATTATTACATGACAACATTTGTTGTAAAAATATAAAAATTATAGGTAAGGATGGAAGATAAGTGCACAAAGGGGATAGCTATATTCTTATGAGAGAAAAATATCACTATTAACATTTTGCTTATATACATATATTACTTAAAAATAGATTATATTTTGTTTTATTATCTCCCTTTTCATTTATTAATCTATATTAAGCACTTTTCCATGTTATTAAATTTTAATTCTATAATAGTTGTCCTGTATGTACATTATATATTTAGACTGATTAGAATGAATATGTGGCCACAGAACTTTAAGATGATTGCTAAATTTTAACCATAACCAACGAAATTCAGGAAAGAAAGCAGAACAAAAAAAAAAGATATGGGATGCAAATAGATAATGATATACGATGTTAACAAGGGCACCAAGTAGAGGGCAAGACAGCTTGAAAATACTCATGGTTATCTTGAGAAAAAATTTACACCATTATTTAAAATGTATGAAAGCCATTCTTGGCACTACTCTTTGGGACCCATAAAGTAAAGATTAATATAATTGTGGATAGCTCTATCTTTCATATAAAAGTCCCCCTCTCTTTTCAGGTGAGAATGTTACTAATTCTTCACTGGGAATAAAACAGACCCACTACACCAGTGATAGGAAGTCCGTGAACACTCAAATCCTGAATGACAAAAAGATGGATGCTTCTTCATGGTTACTGCTATGGACAGTCAATAGAGTCTTGGAAGTAAGTTTCAATCAAGCCATTTAAAGGATTATTCTAAAGATTTTCACCTGACCAAACACTCTCCTCATTGCCATCTTCATTTCTCCATTTCTGAATGTATAAATGACTGGATTTAGAAAAAGAGTTAAAATAGCATCAAACAGAGCTAGAAATTTATCCAGATGTGTTGAAGGAGATGGCCACATATAGAAAAAATCAGTGGACCAAAGAATAAAACCACCACAGAAATATGAGCTGACAGAGTAGAAAGAGCTTTGGATGAACCACCAGAGGAGTGTTTCTGAAGACTGGCCAGGATGAAGATGTAAGAAAGGATGAGCAAAAAGAAAGCTCCCAAAGAAATGAACCCACTATTAACAGTCACCATGAACTCCAATCTATAGGTTTCTGTGCAAGCAAGTTTGATGAGCCGAGGTATGTCACAGTAAAAGCTGTATAATACATTAGGGCCACAGAAGGGCAAATTTACAATAAAAGCCAACTGGGTCAATGAGTGCATAAGACCAATGGCCTAGGCAACCACTAATATCAAAATGCACATCCATGGGGTCATGATTGCCAGGTAGTGGAGAGGCTTACATACGGCCACATATCTGTCAAAGGCCATGGCTATGAGCAGCACCATCTCAGTGCCTCCAATTGCATGGCTAAAGAAGATCTGAGCTAACAGCCTCCAAAGGAGATGGCTTTCCACTTCTTGAAAAGATCACAAATCATCTTGGGTGCTGCAATGGAACAAAACAGCAGGTCAGTGATGGAGAGGTTGGCAAGCAGAAAGTACATGGGGGAGTGTAGGTAAGGGTCAGAGGTCACAGTGACCACTATGAGGAGGTTCCCCATCATACTGGATACATAGAAAAGGAAGGAAAAGCAAAAGAGAAGCAGTTGGATCTCCCAGGAATTGGAGAGGCCCAGGAACACAAACTCAGACACTACAGAGTGGTTGGCTGCATTCATTGTTCAGTTGGTATGTTCATTCTCATGTTATCTACAGGAGGAAATAAGAAAATGTAAATTAGTAGTACTATATTAATATCCTCTATAGAAAAATATCTAAATTATGGTAGCCAAATGCCACCTGATCATTTCATAAAATCAAATAACAACCTTTTACTATTAATACTACCATTATAGAAGACATAAATGAGTTGTGTTGTGGCCTTGCTAACATGAGGAATGGTGAATGATCTAGAGGACTGATCATACCAATCACATATACTAGACAGATTGAGAGGGCTATACCTACTGCGAAAAGAATTGTAAGATTCTGTGGCTTTGTTTTTGTTGCTTCAGCCAGAAATTATTTCTCTATTTTATACTTCTGAAAAAATTCATTCTTCAATGTTCAGTTCAAATGGCACCTCTTCAGCCAAACCTCACTCATAACCAACTATATATCCATTTTCACTTACTTCGTTTTGAGTTTATGTACAAGAAACTTATCTAAATACTGGAGATGCTACAAAAAACAAACTAGAAAAATATAACTATCTTCATTGATTTGCATTCTGTCAGAGAAGGACAGGCAATTAAACCAATAATAAAGATGATAGATAGTGTGTCTGATGATGGTTTTGCCATGGAGAATATAAAGCAAGGAAAGAGGATATAACAGTATGGGGAATGCTTGATAAATTAGGGTAGACAGGGAAGATTTTGCTGGTTGTTTGGCTTTGAGAAGAAATCTAAAGAAAGTGAATGAGTGAGCCATGAAGATATTTGAAACATGAAGAGAACAGCAAGAGTAAAACCTGAAGCATGAGCATACTTGATGTATTGAAAGAGCTATTAGAAAATCAGAAGAGCTGAACCTGAGTACGTAAGGGGGAGAGTGTAGTACATGAGGTCTGAGAGGTAGCAGAGACTGACAATCACAAAAAAATGGCCTTGTGAGCCATTGTAAGAACTTTGTTTAAAGCAGTGAGTGAGATAAAAAGCAAGTGGAGGACACTGAATTAAGGTATGATAAAATTGGCTATGTCATTAAAGTATCACTTAGGCTGCAGCCTTGTGAATATACTTCATAGTCTCAATGATACAGTCAATGAGATTGCCTAGAGAGTACTGCAAAAATTCAAGCAAATGACAATGGTGGCTTAGATCAGGACAGGAGAGGTGGAATGGTGAGATTTAGTTAGGTGCTAGTTATGCCAATCTCATGCATAGTGAGATTTCCAGGGATATAGATGATGCTGAGGCTTTTAGATGTTGTGAAAAATCAAAACTTACTGCATAACTTTTCATATGAACAAAACAAAAATGACCCAAACCTACAAAATTATGAAAATGTATATTTAGTCACTAAATATAATAAGGGTTCTAGAATAAGGAAGCATTTGAAGCTCTAAGAAAGGAATTTAAAGCAAATAAAAAGAAGTAATCCCTTACAAAGCAAGTAGAAAACTATAGAATACCCATTAACAGTTGTATAGGCTGAAATGTTTTAGAACCCAATATGAATTTTTAAATAAAATAACAAAATAGCATCTATTTATCATGCCATGTCCTAAACAAAGTTTAAGTTAATATTTCTCTTTTTTTAATGAACGATTTGGACTTTCAGGCCAATTACGCTGAGCTCTTTAAACTTTTTTTCCCTAGTGAGATTTTTCTGAAGCAGGAAACCAAGAATAAGCACTGCTTTTGGTCACTTTAAACTTCACATTACCAGGGGATTCAAAAGCTCACTCATACTCATAAACACTGTATAAAATGTGACCAAATAAACAACCCAAAAGACACCCAAAATTGAAAATAAAGAGTGAAATAGTAGAACAATAGAAAGACAAGTTTCTACCTTTAGTTAAAAAGTTTTAAGTCAGTTGTAATCAGGCCTGCATGAATCCAGTATACAAAATTTCAGTAGTCACCTTACCAAGGGTAGACCAGATTGCAAAAAAATCATATATTATTCATAAGTAATACGTGAGTCTCTTAGACTGCAACGAATGATAAATGGTAAAGGGAAATCATTCTCTTTCTGTGTGATAAGAATTTCCCTGCCAAAAACACATCTAAAATTACATTAGGAATCTGTGTGTACTCAATAGAAGAGCTCAAAGATGAACACTGGAATATTTACAGCCAAGCATCAGCTGTGCCTGTATTGTATTTAATACATTCCCATATGTAATATTTACTCTGCCTCTATGAAAAGGTAGGCAGAGAGACTAATCCTCCGTAGTGTCTCTTTATGGGTATAGAGCTAGGATGAATTAAACAGTGGAAGAAATTTAGCTTTCTGGAAATAAGTAGCTAATAATTGTCAACATTGTAATAGAAAGACTCTGTTGATGATTAAAACCTACTAATGATCAGAAACCAAAAAGGAAATTGCACATGTCAACCACTTCCACTTAAAGTAAATAGATAAAACATTCCCAAAAATAAAGGTTTGGGGAGATAGTGAGGGGGTGGGAAAACATTTCAAGCAATATCCAGATGACTCTTTTAATGCTAGAATTAATACATAAAGAGCCATGACATTCCATAAACACTCACAAAAAGCTGAAGATGATTATTCTTTAGTGTAGAACGTAAGAGAAAACAACACTTCAGGACCAATAAATTAAATGATGAAAACAAAAGAAAAGTAAGTGTAAAAGACCTATATTACCTACTGAATGAACAAACCAGTATGAATACTTCATACCCAGTTAGATTTAAAGGAATAGCCTATCTTTTAATATTGCTACTCCTTGTTTATGACATAAACCATTAAAGGCCTACACTTAAAAAAATACTAATATAGAAATACTCATAACCAATTTCAGTTAAATTTGATCAAAAAATTTTCTTATTAAAAAACAGAAACAAGAGGTGCACAGGTGGTTCAGTGGTAGAATGCTCCCCTTCCATGTGGAAGACCCGGGGTCAATTTCTGGACCATGCACACACACCCCCAAAAAAGGCAGAAGCAAACAGAGACAAAAAATCCATTTTCTAAATTGATTACAAACTCCAGTACTTCTCATCCTTTCTATATACTGTATCATTTTCAATGGTTTAATATTTAAAGACTCCTGAAAATAAAGGCGCATTTTTATTAAATCTCCTCATAAAGTTATATCAAAAGTAACCACGTGGTAGAAAAAGCAGTAAATCAAATCTAACTTTTTGGCTAAATCATTTATTTGGATGGGGATCGATCATATAAGCGAAAAGTCATTGTACTGTAAAACAAGTCAACTACAGGTTATGGTGAATAATTTCCTCAAAATAAAGGATCTTCTTCTGGGACTGAACTAAGAACTACTTTGCAGAAGTATATTTGTAACGATCATAGGTGGGGAGAAGAGACAGAACACATACTTCAGTAGAAGACCAAATCTCCACTGAGCACATCTTTACTGTAGCATTAACAACACTGCAAGGGAATTATGTGTTTTTAAGTCTCTCCTATTAAGCCAAAGGTTCTCTACTAAGGGTGTTTACCCCATAGGGGACATTTGACAATGTCTGGAGACATTTGTACCTATCACAATAGGGAGGGGGTGGTGGTACTGGCATCCAGTGGGTAGAGGCTGGGGATGGGGCTGTACATCCTACAATGCACTGGACAGCACCTCATGACAAAGAACTATCCAGCAAAAATATCAAGAACATCTAGGATGGGAAGCCCTACTTTAAATTATAAGCATCTCTGAGGCAAGTTCTTCTATATCACTTAACCCCAGATTGTCCAGCACCATTCCTATCATACAGTGTACATATAATTAGTGTTTGTTGGAGGAATGAATAAGGGAGGATGGATAGGTGAATGGATAGAGAGAGGGAAAGATGATAAGCAAATTAGCAGATGAATAGATGAACTGAAGAAGAACCAAATGCAGTACAAAGGAAGAAAGATCTTTAAACAGTAGCTAACTAGCAACTGTTAGAAGCACTGGGAGTCTATAATGACCATGTTCCATAAAAAATGTAAACATCATGGAAGAATTCATCAACTTTACTAAAAAATAAATGGCCATATACTTAATTTAATTTGTTTTGTGGATTTGCATGGATTTGGTCAGTCTCGCAGAAGATATTCTTACACATTTTAAAGTTTATTGTTAAAGAAAATAGAGAATGTGCCACTAATAAAGTCATAGAAATAAACCAGTCAATAAACAAATAGAATTTCTGATCTAGTCCATATAATTCATCAGAGTACATCTAAATCATTTAGGACAAACCACTTGACAATTCATATCTCTCTTGTTTGGTTATTCTGGGCTTTATCATTCTGACAGTTCAAATCTTCTTTCCTGCTTCCAACTGAACTTTCTGTTTCTTTATTCTAAGCCTGTTTCCTCTTTCCTATTACTATTCTATTTCTACTAAGTAAAATTGCAGATATTATAAGAAACCTTCTCATATAAATCCTCACTGTACTTAAATTAAGAATTCAAATTGTTACCCCATCCTTTTACCTTTCCTCTTAAGATCTATTTCCATACCTTTAGACCCCAAATTTGTCGTTGTCTCTGAACCTTAACTACATCTATTTTACATTACGGTGGCCCAAATTAGAGAGGGAGAAAAAAACATTAAAAGTTCAATATACATTGTAGCAGATGGATTAATTACCAGTTAATATCATTAAGGCAGTTATTCTATATCATAGTTGAAAATGATGGTAGGTCTCTAGGCATACAGGTGGCATCAGGTGGATTCTAAGGAAGACAGTTAACCAGTCAATCCTCCAAATTCTGTATGTATCATTTGGTTGTAGTTCCAAGAAATGCCACCTAATAGTCTCTTGTGGATTTCCTTTTTTAATTTTTCTGCAAATACAGATGTAAAAGAGGACAAGTAAACTTAACTTTTAACATTTGTGTGTTATTAATTTCTCTTCATTCTTAACAAATAGGTTAATGAGATTAAAAAAAATAATTAAATCCTTTGCTAAGTCAAAGTGTCTCCAAACCCCTTGCTTATGCTAAGGACATCACATTCTGCTAGTCCCAGCTCTCCTCTGCAGCTTTAGTTTCAGGCTTAAAACCCCAAGACATATTTCTGGTACCAGGTGAAGTCAGTATCAGTTATTTGTCTTTCTTGAGTCTATAACTACCCTTATATACTCTGCAATATGATCTGTTCCTTTCCCTTATAATATAACCTTTATGACCAAACCCAAAAATTTATTTGAAATCTGCAAATGGAGATTCTGCCACTAGACTATTTTTCTGAAACTAGATGTAAAACTTAGATCAAGTCCATTTTTCTTCCTATTAACTTGATATTCCATCTTTCCACCTACCTGTTTGCAGACCACATCATCCTCAGGGAATTAGAGTACCCTGAGCTTCTGATGCTGCCACTGCTGTTATATAAAAAGTTGAGAGTAAAAAAAATTAAAAGGATGCTAATTAACAGCACTGGAGTATAGTGACGAGATGTTGATGCAGAGAACTGGATTTGCCATCCTACTCATGTGATCATGGGAGCTGTCCCTGAAACCCTATAGGTTTGGCCAAAGCAATCAAAAGAAAAATCATTTAATAAGTCTCTAGAGAGGAAACAAAACTGAGACTGGTTATTTTAAGACCATTACCTTTGGAAATTTGGTTTAGAGGGAATCAGAATTCTGAGGAGTGGAAAGACATTTACTTATGAACAATTTAATCAAAATCATGAGATTTCACATAAATCTTAAGCACAAGTAATGTTCAGCAGGCAGCAGAAGCTCCTTGGCTCTCTCAAGTTAAAAAAAATAATAGTCATCAATATCAATCTCCAAAGTGATCTCAAAAGCCATTAAAAAAGAAAGGGAAAAGTCTATTAGATTGCAAGTTCCTTGAAAGTTAAAATATTGACATGGACTTTATGCATTCAACCAATGCCTTGACCATTATCCACATGCCAGTCCCACCGCAAAATCTCTAGGAGATGGGTTAAGAGTCTCTGGATTTTTCTAAAGCCCCTCAGATTAAAAAAGTGTAGTTGCAGAAAAGGTTGACCACCAAGACCTGTGGACAGGTGATTAATGTGGCCTGCTTCTTTTGCTCCCATAACATCTTCTTCAAGCCATTATTACTCACTTACTTCCTGACAAGGAATCCGTTCCTTTCTCCATCTCCTACAGGATGGAAACTCCTCAAGAACAGGATGTTGCCTTATTTTTCTCTGTATCGCCAGCATCTTGTATATTTTCTGGCATAGTGGTTACACTATAAATATTTATCAAACTTAATCAAAGTGAAATAAGGATAAAAACAGACAAAACCTAAAATATAAAAAAGGAAAAATAATTTTAAAATAGAAATGTAGAAAATGATTAAGAAAGGAGCATAAATTATAATAATAAAATAACCACTTGTGAATTTTAGAAAGAAGAAATTAAAATTGGGGTTTAACCAAACAGTAATAACACAAAATGTTAATGGATTGAACTCCCCAATCAAAAGACATAGACTGGCAGAATGGATTAAAAAACAGGATTCTTCTATATGCTGTCTACAGGAACCACATCTTAGACACAAAGATAAACATAGGTTGAAAGTGAAAGGTTGGGAAAAGATATTTCATGCAAATAACAACCAGAAAAGAGGAGCTATACTAATATAGCTATACTAATATCCAACAAATTAGACTTCAAATGTAAAACAGTTAAAAGAGACAAAGAAGGATACTATGCACTGATAAAAGGAACAATTCAACAAGAAGACATAACAATCATAAACATTTATGCACCGAACCAGAATGCCCCAAAATACGTGAGGCAAACACTGCAAACACTGAAAAGGGAAATAGACACATCTACCATAATAGTTGGAGACTTCAATTCACCACTCTCATCAATGGACAGAACATCTAGACAGAGGATCAATAAAGAAACAGAGAATTTGAATATTACAATAAATGAGCTAGACTTAACAGACATTGTAGGACATTACATCCCACAACAGCAGGATACACCTTTTTCTCAAGTGCTCATGGATCATTCTCAAAGATAGACCATATGCTGGGTCACAAAGCAAGTCTCAACAAATTTAAAAAGATTGAAATCATACAAAACACTTTCTCAGATCATAAAGGAATGAAGTTGGAAATCAATAATAGGCAGAGTGCCAGAAAATTCTCAAATACATGGAGGCTCAACAACACACTCTTAAACAACCAGTGGGTCAAGGAAGAAATTACAAGAGAAATCAGTAAATATCTCGAGGCGAATGAAAATGAAAACACAACATATCAAAACTTATGGGATGCAGCAAAGGCAGTGCTAAGAGGGAAATTTATTGCCCTAAATGCCTATATCAAAAAAGAACAAAGGGCAAAAATTCGGGAATTAACTGTCCACTTGGAAGATCTGGAGAAAGAACAGCAAACTAACCCCAAAGTAAGCAAAAGGAAAGAAATAACAAAGATTAGAGCAGAAATAAATGAAATTGCGAGCATGAAAACAATAGAGAAAATCAATAAAACCAGAAGTTGGTTCTATGAGAAAATCAATAAGATTGATGGGCCCTTAGCAAGATTGACAAAAAGAAGAAGAGAGAGGACACAAATAAATAAGATCAGAAATGGAAGAGGAGACATAACCACTGACCCCACAGAAATAAAGGAGGTAATAACAGGATACTATGAACAA
>PVIY010038956.1:0-23482 GCA_004026745.1 Myrmecophaga tridactyla
TTATTTACGTCTGCTGCTGCTGTGGTAGTGCTGATGGTTTCCTTTTGAACATAGCTCATAGCATACCATAGCAGTTTTCCCCCTGCACCCTGGACTTAAACACTCTTTATACAAGTATCATATCTTTGAAGTAATTCTTACAAGAACTCATTAATACTTTTAGCGTGAGTCAGTGGGACACGTAGCTCTATACAACCCCTTTCAATCTTGGTCATCTTCAGTATAGTAATATTACTTCTAGACCCAGTAGAGAATCACCTTTGCTCTTATCTATTCCCTCACATTGGGGTTCAACCTCATTAGCTAACGGTTTATCCTATCCCTAGCTTCTATGTATCTCTAAGTCCCCTATCTTCTGTATTATAAGTCTATGATTATGTCTTTATGCTGGTCGTAAAAGTGGAATCATACAGTACCTGTCCTTTTGTGTCTGGCTAATTTTGCTCAGCATTATGTCCTCAAGCCTAATCCATCTTGTCGTGTGCTTCAGGACATCATTTGGTCTTACTGCTGCATAATATTCCATTGTATGTATATACCACATTTTGTTGATCCACTCGTCTGTTGATGGGAATTTGGTTTGTTTCCATCTTTTGGCGATTGTGAATATCCTGCTATGAAGATTAATGTGCAAATGTTTGTTTGTGTCATTGCTTTCAGCTTTTCTGGATATATGCCAAGTAGTGGCATTGCTGGGTCATAGGGCAACTCGATATTTAGTTTCCTAAGGAACTGCAAAACAGTCTTTCATAGTGGCTGCACCATCGTACATTCCCACCAGCCATGCATAAGTGTCCCAGTTTCTCCACATCCTCTCCAACATTTATAGTTTCCTGATTGTTTAATAGCAGCCATTCTTATAGGTGTGAGGTGATATTGTAGTCTTGATCTGCATTTCTCTTATAGCCAGTGAAAATGAGCATCTCTTCATGTGCTTTTGAGCCATTTGTATTTGTTCATCATAAAAATGCCTATTCTTATCTTTAGCCCATTTTATAATTGGATTGTTTATTTTTTTGTTTTTGAGTTGTATGATTTCTTTGTATATGCAGGAAATCAACCCTTTGTCTGATATGTGATTTCCAAATATTTTCTCCCATTGAATTGGCTGCCTCCTCACCTTTTTCACAAAGTCTTTTGAGGTGCAGAAGCATTTGCTTTTGAGGAGTTCCCATTTATCTAATTTTTCTTTTGTTGCTTGTGCTTTGGGTGTAAAGTTTAGGAACCTACCTCCTAGCTTCCTAAAGATGTTTCCCTACATTTTCTTCTAGAAGATTTATGGTGCTAGTGCTTATATTTACATGTTTGATCCACTTTGAGTTAATTTTTTGCCTAGGGTGTAAGATAGGGGTCCTCTTTCATTCTCTTGGCTATTGATATCCAGTTCCTCCATGCCCAATTATTGAAAAGACTATTTTGTCCCAGTTCAGAGGATTTGGGGGCCTTCTCAAAAATCAGTTCACCATAGATTTGATGGTCCATTTCTGCACTCTCAATTCAATTCCATTGGTCAATGCTTCTGTCTTTGTGCCAGTACCATGCTGTTTTGACCACTGTGGCTTTATGATAGGTTTTAAAGTCAGGGAGTGTTAATCCTCCCACTTTGTCCTTCTTTTTTAGGATGCTTTTACCTATTTGGAGTCTCTTTCCCTTCCAGATGAATTTGGTAGTTAGCTTTTCCAACTTTTCAAAGTAGGTTGTTGGAATTTTGATTGGTACTGTGTTGAATCTGTAGATCAATTTGGGGAGAATTGACATCTTAACTATATTTAGCCTTCCTATCTAAAGAAAGAAAAGGGAATATCTTTCCACCTATTTAGATCTCGTTTGATTTCTTTTAGCAATGTTGTGTAATTGTCTGTGTACAAGTCCTTTACGTCCCTAGTTAAGTTCATTCCTAAGTATTTGATTCTTTTAGTTGCTATTTTGAATGGAATTTTTCCCTTAACTGACTCCTCAGCTACCTCATTGCTTGTGAATAGAAATGTTACTGATTTTTTACTATTGCTTCTTTCTCACTCAATAAAACTTTCTGAGTAGCCCTTCAGGTCCAAGGAGTTTGTGTGACCAATAGATTCCCACAACTGAGCAAAGTTGTATTTTGAAAATATTTCCGGCAGCAGGAGGGTGGAAAAAATAAAGGAAAGCTAAGTGAAGCTCAAGAGGATCACAAGGAGTTGAGGAGTAGAACTCAGGTAGCAAGTTTCAGAAACATGGTGAGAGAAAGAGTCAGCAAGTGTGGTCTCCCCTAGGGTCTCTGTCTTGGGTGTTAACGTCTCAGTAGTCTGCCACCAGAGGTAGTGGCAGAAACAGCTGAAACAAATGGTATAGCCAGTGTGGAGAAAAATTAATCCTTAAACAATACAGAATAGAAGTGGGTCTTTCATAGACTTCACTTTTGAATGTTCACCACTTCCTCAACATTTTATCATTGTCAGATCTTGTCAAATTCTATACTATATACTTGTGATGAACAAACTACTCCCAGGAGTAATCTTAAGTTTGTCCAGGCTCAAGGCTAACAAGACATAAAGACCTGGCAATCTAGAATATTCATTAAAAATATAAAGGAACATCATTGACTGTAATAGAAACAAAACATATAGTGTATAGATAGAATGGAATATTCCTTTCGGAAACACCAAAGATCATTAAAAACCTACAGGTTTGTCAATGTATAGTAGCTATTTTTATTAGTCTCCAACACATTTTTGGAAATCAGATTTAATGTTATATAAATTTTCACTCATTTCACCTACCAATATTATCTCACAGATTATATATACAAAAGTGGTCATCACTCAAAGGATGAAATACTAGTTTTTGGTTACTTAATAAACTCCAAATAGAGCATCTGGTATGGGTAACTCACCCTGCTAGTCAGTATATTAAAGAAACCCTGCGAAGAATATAATTTACTAAATGCCACTAGTAGTATTAGCAGACTTTATATAGCATAAACTATACAAATTTTGTTGTTTTAACTCAGTATCATTGCTTTAGAGAATCCCATATTATTTTGATGGATAGACATTAGAACCTTTGGAATGGCACAAATTATCCTAGAATAAATTTTAGTGCATCTGAGAGTACTTTTCATTGGTGCTATATTAATGAAAGATGCTGGAGAAAAAAGAGAGTATTAAGCTGCCAGAAGTATTTGTTACAATAAACTTAGTAGGTCAGGTCATGTGGCTTGATGAGTCCTTAATTGTGTGGGCTATGGGACAAGAAAAATTAGTTAGGAACAGGCAGTGCCAGGACTAGGGAAACTGATTCAGCTGGAGGTTTGGTCTCTAAGTGTGGTTACAGGAATCCAAATCAGAATCCAAGCTGATATAGCAAATTCACTCTCCATCAGACTGAAGTTTCCCAGAAGGCTACTTGGAGACAGGTGGATGGGATTGTGTGGTTTCCTGGGTTTGAGAGTCCATTTGGATTGAAACAGGATTCCAGCCAGTTGTTGGCAGAGGATCCAACTCCTGGAGAAGTTGTGATTGTTTCAGAGCCCTGCAGTGATGGTTGGAGCTCAGGGATAAGATCCAATGCTAGCCAGGAAACTAGAGTATAAATCAGGGCTTGAGACAAGTCCCCATTCTCATGAAGGGAACCCAAGAGGTTAGGTTGGCGAAGGCAGTAGTTCAGTAGGCACAAAAGCATCTTGGAGCCCACCCCTGTTACAGGGCTGAGAGATTTTCCAGACCCTTATTCACGATTATACAGTCAAGTTGTTTTATTTGGTTCAGGCATGGAGAGGGCAGGCTGAGAAGTCATAGAGACAATAGGAAAAGACATCCATGGTAAAATCATAAGGAATGTTTTGAATGGTTCTGACAATTCAAAAAATCCTAGAAGCACAAATAAAGAAGATATTTTTTTGAAGGTCAAGTAAATAAATTCAGGGATGATAACTTTAGTCTTTAATTTATTAATTTATTCTTCAAAAAGGTACCAATATTTTATTGCCCTGAAGGATAGATGAATATAACTTGCTTCAATTTCATAAGAAAAGTGCAAATAAGCCAAAAGCAAACTAATCATTTACTCTGTATAGAAAGCAAGCATCTAAATATGTCTTTGAATCCATGCTCTTTACTCTCTATATTTCACATCCGTAAAAACAATGGTTTGTAAAATTAATGTCATAATGCTAGTTGTAAGTTACTGATAAAATCAGAGATCTTGTTTTACTATAATTAAAAAGGCAGGGAAATGAATATTTATTTTCAATGAATTTCTTTAAAAGTCTATACTAATATTTTAAATATTGTTTAATATTTATTTAATACAAATTTTAATCTTGAAATCTATATTTATACAGTATCAGAGCTCATTCATGTTTTCCAATTGTGAACATTCTATGTGGTAACTCAATTACAACAGCCTTTCCATAGAGTTGCCAAAATAAATCATTTAGTAGATGCAACCTGTTTTCATTCATAATACATTTGTGGGTATGAATATTTACACCCACATGTACTCATTGTATGATTATTCTGAAAGGGATGAATTTTCTGTACCTCATGATAATTATCATTAGTGGGTGCTTACCATTTGTCAGACACTGTGCTAAATGAATTTACATACATTAGCTTATTTATCATGTATAAAATGCTATCAAGCAACTGCTATAATCCTGATTCCAGAGTAAAAGACTGAGAGTCAGGGCTCTAAAGCTAAAAATTGGATGTATTCATTTGAAGGTGTTATATATTCCAGAAAAGGTCATGTTCCTTTAATCCATTTTCTTATGGGTACAGATCTATTGTCGGTGGGACCATTTTTTATTGAAGTGCAGTTTTATTGAAATATATTCACATACCATATCATCATCTGAAGTATACAGTCATTGTATCATAATATCATGGAGTTGTAAATTCATCATCACAGTAGATTTTTGAATATTTTCATTACTCAAAAAACAATAAAAATCAAAGTAAAAAGTAATACCCCAAACTTCCCATACTCCTTACCCTTCCTCCATTATTTATTTATTTTTTGTCTTTATTTATTTTCTTACTCATCTGTCAATACACTGGACAAAGGGAGTGCCAGTCACAAGGTCTTCACAATCTCACAGTCATATCATACAAGCTATATAGTTATACAATCATCTTTAAGAATGAAGGCTACTGGATTGTTCAATGGTTTCAGGCATTTCCATCTAGCTACTCCAATACACCAAAAACTGAAAAGGGATATCTATGTACTGCATAAAAATAACCTCCAGAATGACCTCTCAACTGTATTTGAAATTTTTCAGGCACTGAAACTTTGTTTCATTTCTCTTTCCTCTTTTGGTCAAGAGGTCTTTATTAATTCCATGATGTCAGGGCCAGTCATAATGGAAGCATATTGCAATGTTACTGTTATTTATATACCCTAGTTTGCATTGATTGAATTTTTTTCTGTATACCATCCCATTTTCAATCACTTGAACTGCTGACATTCATTTGTTCTCCCTTATGTAAACACATTCTTATACTTGTACATTTAATTACCATCATTGTCCATCTAGGTTTCACTAAGTTATACAGTCCCTGTTTTTATCCTCTATTTTTACTTCTGGTTTCATACGTGCCCCTACCCTTCTACTTCAACCATACCCATACTCAGCTTTGTGCATTATACTTACAATATTGTGTTACCATCACACAACATTGTACTATCCATTTTTGAATCTTTACAATCAATCCTGTTGATGATTCTATACTCCTTCAGGATCAAATGCCCAATCTCCACCTTCTTTCTATCTCCTAATAACCTGTGTTCTCAACTTATCTCTTAAACTTCATTCATTAGTGTCAGTTCATATTAGTAATACCATTTTTCCCTTTGTTTCTGGCTAATATTATTCAACATGAAGTCCTCAAGGTTCATACATGTTGTTGCATGCATCATGACTTTATTCTGATATATCATATCTTAATATCTTTTCTCTCTTTTTACCCTTACTGATAGTCTTCATTTCTAAACTCTTCTTCAGACTTCTCTTTCCTGTCATTATTTATCTGCCTGTAGTGCTCCCTTTAATATTTCTTGTAGAGCAGTCCTCTTGTTCACAAATTCTCAATATTTGTTTGTCTGAAAATATTTTAAAATCTTCCTCAATTTTGAAGGGCAGTTTTGCTGAATATAGAATTCTTGATCGGCAATTTTTCTCTTTTAGTATCTTAAATATATCATACCAATGCCTTCTCACCTCCATGATTTCTGCTGAGAAATCCACACACAGTCTATTAAGCTTCTCTTGTACATCATAGATCACTTTTCCCTTGCTGCTTTTAGAATTTTCTCTTCGTTTTTTAACATTTGACAGTCTGATTAGTAAGTATTTTGGAGTAGGCCTATGCAGATCTGTTGTGTTTAGGGTATGCTGCTCTTCTTGGATCTGTAATTTTATGTCTTTCATAAGAGATGCACAATTTTCAGTAATTATTTCCTCCATTTTTCTTTCCGCCCATTTCTCCTTCTCTTCTCCTTCTGGGACACCCATACCATGTATATTCGGGCACTTCATGCTGTCATTCAATTTCCTGAAACCCTGCTTGTATTTTTCCATTCTTTTTACTATCTGTTCATTTGCATGTAGGATTTCAGATGTCCTGTCCTCAGGTTCAGTAATCCTTTCTTCTGCCTCTTCAAATCCACTGTTGCAAGTCTCCACTGTGTTTTTCATTTCTTCTATTATGCCTTTCCTTCCCATAAAAGCTGCCATTTGTTTTTGTAAGTTTTCAAGTTGTTCTTTATGGTGAACCAATGTATCTTTATATCCTATCTTGCCATATCTTTCCTCACCTCATTGATTTGATTTTTGAGTTGATTTAGCAGACTTGTCTGAAAATCTATAATTTATTGTTTCAACTTCTGTACCCCCTTTAAAGTGTCAGCTTGTTTCTTTGACTGGGCCATATCTTCATTTTTCCTAGTGTGACTAGTATTTTTTTTTTTTTGCTGCTCTTTAGGCATCTCATTTTCTTGATGTGTTTATTCTGGAGGTTGTTTTCACACTTTTTAATAAGGATTTTCTTTTTGGTTGGCTTTGTTCTTTATGTATTCTTTGGCATTCAGTTCAACTTATCCTAGACCTCTAGCATGGTTTCCATTTAACTGGTCAGAATTTTTCAGCTCTTGTTTTGCTTTTACTTGTTGGCTCTACCCTTGGTCACCTCCAAGAACCAGATACCTATAGCATTCTGCCTCAGAGATGGGGGATGGGCACTTGGCACTACAGCGAGGTTTATGTGGGTAAAACAAGTCTGCTGGTTCCTCATAGTCCTTTGTTTTTCACTGGCCCCTAAGACCTGGGTTTGTTTTAGGTCACTACTTTAACAACTGGGTCATGCTTATTTCTCTGCCAACACTGGCGTAGGTTCCCATACAGGGCTTCTAGATCAGTCCTAATGGTTCTGATATATTTTTTGGAGAATATCTGAAAAAGCCCTTCAATTCCCTTGAACTTTCTATTCTGGGCCCTTTCAATTTCTTGCTTGCATCCTTCTGAAAAGGGCTGATGGCACTGTTTGATAACTTCCTTATCCTCAGATAGCTGTTTGCCTTGTAGTTCAGGCTACTTCTGACCAAGAGGGGCTGGAATTGAGGTTTCCTGTGCCCTCACTTTTGCCAGGCAAAAGTTCCCCAATGTGGGATTATAGCCCAGCTGACTCAGTAGTTAGCTGACCACCAGGCAGGGATCTGACTGCTGGCTGCTGTTTCCTACAGAGATGAGGGAAGAGCTTTTGAACACAGGGCCAGAAATACAGACAGTGTCCATGTTTTCTCAGACTATTTATTTCTCACCTGAGTCTTGAGATGTCCTCCTGTGTCCCCCAAGTCTCCAAATGGTAGGGGACTGTCTCACTGCTAAGAGAGAATTTATATCCTGTGTCCCCAGTGGAAGGGACCACAACTGCTGTTTCTGGTGCCCCACCCATGCTATGCGTGAGACTGAGTGAGGGGAGGGGAGTGGACTTTCTGCTCTGGTACAGAGGTTTCCTACCTGATATTTACCTGTCTGTTCAATTTGGCACATGTAAAGTCCTTCTTCAGTTTATATATTCCTCCAGGGCTCTGAAAAATTCAGAATAGTCTTTTTTTCTCATTGAACTCTTGGGGAGAGATTTTCAGTAACTGTTTATGTTGCCATGTTGATGACATCACCTGGGTGGGGCCTTTTGATTAGGTTGTTCCAATTGAGATCTGACCCCCCCTCCAAAACTCCTTTACTGGAGTCTTTTATGGGAGGAGTTTGGAGAGAGAGAGCTCACAGAGAGAGAAATATGCAGAGATACAAGCAAGGACCCACAGAAACTGAAAGAGCCAGAACCTAAAAGTAATGAAACCCAGGAGAGAAGGGTCAGCAGACCCCAGCCATGTGTCTCCCCATGTGATATAGAGGAACCCCAGGTGGCACTGGCCCTTCTTCAGAAATGGTATTGTCCTGTTAATGCCTTAATTGGAACATTTTCATGGCCTTATAACTGTAAATTAATAAATCCCCATTGTAAACACTGACTCATTTTTGGTATATTGTATTCCAGCAGCTTTAGCAAACTGAAACAGTGGTGAAAATGCTTAGGGTCCTAGAATTAGAAGGTAGAGAAACTGGAATTCAGACCACAGTCTATCATGGTGGGTATTAATATTCTTAACCTCTATGCTATATTACTTGCACAAATTAATTTACTTTATCATAGTATTCACTAATGAAGCCATAGCTGTCAAGTCAATTTATACACAAGCCAGTTGGGCGTATATAGAAAAAAAATTAAAACATTGCTTCATTACCAACCAGCTCTGGCCACTGCCTGGAACATCTGTGCCTCTCATTTAGTGTTGTTAGAATAGCAAAGACATCTTCTTGATATGGAAGTTCTACATGGCTTTATGTGTCACTCATATTTGTTATTTCACCTGCAGGGTCTATTGCATAGCATGACATGCATATTTGTTGCATTAATATTGGAATGTGTCTGTAGTGATGGTGGATGATTCATGGGTGGAGATGCTAATGTTTTAATACTACTTGAAGAGCCCCTATATGAAGGTAAGCAGTTTAGAAAGACACCATTGAAATTTTGAAACAAGTCTACAGGACAAGAATGTGGTCACCTACTGTCAATCAATCATTATATATTTATATCATAAAAGAAACCTGGTTTTGTCTGCAGTAGTTTAAGCTATGACCAAAGGCCTGACCTTTGGCTGAAATAGAATTCATAAATGTCGACAAAGTCAGGGGATGATGCTCAGAGCCCTTTAAAAGAGAAGACTTAGCAGGAATACCTCTAGTATTTGTATATCCCTGACTCACATGCCCTTTGCTGATACCTCTGGGAGGCAAAGATGACATTTTAGTGATGTAGCATGACCTAGCCCTGTGGTTCTCAACCTTTCCAAGTATAAGAATCCATTTCAAATGTCAAAGTTTTCAGACTCCCAAGAGATAGTACTTGCATTTGTTAAATCGGTTGGTTGAGAAACTACAAAAGGCTAAACATCCCATTGAGCTCAATGGGATGCATTTTGGCTTTTTAAGTTGAAAATAAATATATTTGAAAAAATAGTCAAATAAATGCAGGGCAGATTTGTACTGCCAATCAACAATAGTTAGTGTACTATGAATATGAAGATGCTTTGAGGTGACCCTGAGAACCACTGGTTGAAAACTCCTGAAAAGGTTGATGCTTGGGCCCCTACAGCACCTAATGCATGAGTAATGTATGTATATAGAAACTTTGGTTTATTTTATTTTAAATAGTTTAAATTATTTTAAATGGGACACCTGGTTATGAATATTCTACAATTCATTAGGAAGTCAAATGTGCAAGTTGTATGTGGGTATTTGTGTATTATGAATATTCATTTATCCATTCATTGTTTTAGGCATTGAAGAAAGTGGTGAACAATAATAGGAAAGCTAATACTTATATGATGATTGGTATCTACCAGGTATATCTTTATTATTGTATATATTAAGATGCACTAATCATATTGTTAACTCTATTTTGCAGGTGAGGAAACACAGAGTAGTTAAGCAATATGCCCAAGGTTAATACATACTAATTCTAGTATGTGGCAGAGCCAATATTCTCATTGCCAACCAACTCTGGCCACTGCCTGGAACATCTGTGCCTCTCATTTTAGTGTTGTCAGAATAGCAAAGACATCTTCTTGATATGGAAGTTCTACATGGCTTTACTGTGTCACTCATGTCTATTATTTCACCTGCAGGGTCTATTGCATAGCACGACATGCATATTTGTTGCATTAATATTGGAATGTGTCTGTAGTGATGGTGGATGATTCATGGGTGAAGATGCTAATGTTTTAATACTATTTCAAGCCTACCAGTAGGCTTCACATCTGTACTCCTAATCATGTGCTGCTTTTCAAAACAGTGAATAAGCCATGCCTCATGGATTTTACAATCCATTGCGTAAAAAAATAAACCTTATAAATTCGTGCACAGAGAAGTAATGTGATAGAGTATGTGCTGGTATGTATTATATATTAGGGTGTCTGGGAAAATCTCTTTGAGCAAATGACATTGAGTAATTGAATAAGATTATGCTCAAACTTCTTACCCAACCAGCCCCCTCACCACCAAGGCTCTCTTTCCTCTTCAGGGGACCAACCACAAAAGCAGTGCCTGCAAAGTCATAATCTGTGTTATCTATAGAATGATTAGATTGCTAGCTCACCCATGTCTTTTCATTATTTATTTGCCACTTACTGAAGTTTGTATACATAGTCAATCTCTGAGCTAAGCAATACTGTCACAGATTCCTATATTAAAAATTCTTAGGTATTGTTTTTAATTTGTGAAATTTATTGCAAAATTCTATTAAACTGAATCATTTACCATTCTTTTCTTTCCATGTACCACATTTTATAAGAAGTTTCCACATGAGTTATACTAGCATATTGAACCAAAAATAAATATCTACTAAATTTAAGTCAGTAGCACATCAGGCTGACCTGCTCTCTCATCCCTGCTGCCAAATTTCTTATTTTCTGAATTGCTTTTGCTTTTCTCTCACAATTGAACAGTAACATCATAAGTGTAAGAAACATTTTAGAAGAGGGTTCTATCTTATCTATACTATTCCTCCTGATTCTCATGTCCTTGCTCTTTTCACTGAAGAGACCCACTTCTTACATTTCTAGGACACACTAGAAGCTTAGTAATCTAGATACATCCATAGCTATGCACTGTTTGCTTACATTTTCTTATGCATAGAATGCCTCCAGCCTTTGTAGAAGAGAAGGTAAATCCTGTCTTCCTTCTCTTAACAGTCTCCATCATTCTTCTCCCTCACATAAACATCTCTGTTCTATGGGTGGAGAATAGAGTTGATGCAATCTGGTTCTGTTAAACCTTTCTCCTGATTACTTAATTATCAATGTCCAGTATTACTCATCCTTTCCTTATTTCTTTTTTTCATGAATATTTATTATGTGTCTGTTGTGATGATTAAGTTCATGTGTCAACTTGGCTAGGTTTTGATGTCCAATTGTTGGTTCAAGCAAGCACTTGCTTGATACTGTGAGGATATTTCATGGATTTAAATGATCAGTAAGTTAATTGCATCTATGACTGGTTACATTTACAATCAACTAAGGTGATTGCTCTCAACAAAGAGAGACATTTCATCCAATCTTTTGAAAGCTTTAAAAGGAGAAGAAATGATTTTATTAGTTTGAATGAAGAATTTCCATCTCTATTTCAGTCAACCAGCTTCTCCTGGTGAATTCATTGAAAACCTTGATTGACATTCCCAGCTTTCACCCTGCCGTATAGAATTTGGCCTGGCCCATCCTCACAGTTGCATAAGCCAATTTCTATAATAACAGTTTATGATATTTACATTATTTATAATGTAAATGTTGAGTCTGTTTCCCTTGAGAACCCTGACCAATACAGATTTGGTACCATGATGTGGTGATGTTATTGAAAATACCAAAACATGTGGAAACAGCTTTGGAATTGACTAACAAGTAGAGGCTGGAAAATTTGTGAGGTGCTTGATAGAAAAAGCCTAGATTTCTTTGAAGAGACTGTTAGTAGAAATATGAGCACTACAGCTACTTCTGATGAGGCCTTAGTAGAGACCAAATGTTTAACCATGGATTTGCTTTTTTACCATGAGGCCTGAGTTGCCTATCATAAATTGAGAGTTGTCTGACCTACCAACCCATAAAATTCAGTATGCATAGCAGCACTCCATCATAAAATGGAAGTGATATATACGAGTTAGGACTTGGGCAGGCCCTGAAGGCAAGTAAGTTACATGAAGAAGTGGTCCAAATGTGCATGGCCCCCATTCCTGCCACATAACTTTCTCTTTTCCAGCCACAGCTATGGCTTCTTGGGGAGTTACTCACCATTACTTGATTGAGGAAGAGAAAACTGAGCCTAGCTTACAGATGGCTCTGCATGATATATAGGTACCACCCCAAAATGGACAGCTGTAGCACTTCAGCCCCTTTCTGTGACATTCCTAAAGGACAGTGGTAAAGGGAAATCCTCCCAATGGACAGAACTTCAGGCAGTGCACTTAGTTATTCATCTTGTTTGGAAGGGAAAATGGCCAAAGGCTCATTTGTATTTACTGATTCCTGGAATGTGGCCAATGGTTTGGTTGGGTGGTCAGGGACTTGGAAGGAACATGATCAGAAAATTGGTGAAAAAGAGGTCTGGGGGAAGGTATGTGGATAAACATTTCTGAGTGAGCAAAAAACATGAAGATATATATGTCTCGTGAATACTCACCAGAGGATGACTTCAGGCACAGAAGATTGTAATAACCAAGTCCTGTGTATTCCAGTCAGCCTCTTTCCCCAATGGGTCATGAACAAAGTGTCCTTGGTGGTAAGGATGGAGATCATGCATGGGCTAAGCAACAGGGACTTCCACCCTAGTCATAACACATATCAAAGGACAAAGTGTAAAAACGGATAAATAATTGGCAGCTATATATTATTGGACACATTTGTGTCTTATAGAAAGTCTTTTATAAAATTATCATCTTAAAACAGAAGGCCAATTTTCAGTGTTTTCTTGCAAGATGGGTTACTTAGGCATCTCCTTCTCCTTTCCCCAGTGTCCTTCATTATTATAGCTGGTAACTATTTGGGTGATGCCCCCTCCTCCATAACGCCTTGCCAGATGTACTCTATCAGACTTGTTCTTGACCCGTAGAATCACCTTGGCCGCCGGCTGCAGCCTCTCTTCTGTGTTGCTGTTGCTGCCTATATACCTCATTGGGTTGTGCAACTTTGATTTCACACTTCTCAGAACCAACTCAATGATATCTGCTCTCTAATAATTTCTTTATTGGCTCTTCATCTGTCCATGTGAAAAAACAAAATCTTTTATTATTTTTTTTTTGTATCCATAGGAAGTTCAATATTTTCTATCTCTCCATGTGCTCCAAAATACTCTTTAGTTTTTTCTGGATCAACTCACTCACAGATATTATTTTTGGGGTTCTTTATCTTTTAAAACCTTCATCCTTTGGGGTTCTATCAATTTGTCCTCCAGTTTGTTTCATTTCCAAAACCTTATCAACACTGGCAACATCTTCAAAAACACAAATCCAAATGCTCTTGGTAATGATTGGAAGTCTATTAATTGTATGGTCTACAACCTCTCCAAATCAAGGCAGACATTTAGTCAAATCTTTCTTACTTCTATCCCAACCCAAGCCTCTGATAAACATTTTACTCACCCTGCTGATTGTTGCTTGTGTTGATGTTGCATCCCTCTCTGAATTCCTCTGTGCTGTTGTACTCATTCATGCCCTTCATGGTAGTCTAGATTTCAGCAGGGGGCGCTGATGTGCCAACTAAGTGCTGACAGCATTGAGCCTATGTCTTAGCATTTCAGAGAGCTTAGCCACACTACTCTAGTGCACACCTGTACCTGGTGTCTTTGGAGAGCCTGGCCACTATCCCGAAACGCAGAGAGGATGCAGCCTTCACCCCAGTGTTCAGGGAATGCATGACCACTGCACAAGCACTTGGAAAAGCTTCTTCATTTGGCCTAGCATTTGGAAGGGCCACTCTCTCTGGTCCAGAGGACAAAACACTGATCCATAGATGTCTCTCAGACCTTTGAAATCGAATGAAATTTGCCCTGATGGGTTTTGGAATTGTTTGGAACCTAGAACTCCTGTTTTCTTTCCAATTTCTCTTTATTCGAATGGAAACGTTTATCCTATGCTTGCCCCTCCACTGTGTATTAGAAGCAGAAAACTTTATTTCTAAGTTTCATAGGTCCATCTGACAAAGGAATTGTCTCCCAGATGGACTACACCCCCAATTTTGATAAGACGTTTTACTTTTGAAATACTTTTGAAATGCTTTTGAAATGGTTTTGAAATGGTTTAAGGCTTTTGGAATGTTGTGATAGAATGAATATATTTCGCATGTATAAAGGTTGTATCTCTTTTGGATCTGGATGACAGCCTGTGGATTTTGGAACTATTTAACCCAGAAATATAAGTTCTTAGACTTAATCCAATCCTGTGGGTGTTAACCATTGTAAATAGGACATTTTGATGAGGTTGCTTCACATAAGGTGTGGCCCACCTCATCAGGATGGTCTAAATCCTGTTACTAGAGTCTTTGTAAGCAGAATGAAATTTAGACAGACAGAAAGCTATGGAAAGCAAGAAGCTGATGGTCAGTGAAATCTGGAAGAGAAGGGAGAGGCCAGGAGAGGCTTTCATGTGCATTGCTATATGACAGAGGAAACAAGGACCAAGGATCATTGGCAGCCAACCCCAGTCTCTGAGTAAAAAGCATTGCCTTGATGAGGTCTTGGACTTCTCCTCACCTCAAAACCATGAGCCAATGAGTTTTCGTTGTTTAAGCCAACTCATTGCATGGTATTGCCTTTGCCAGCCATAAAACGAAAACACCTGTTCTATGCCTAGCACCTTGCAAAGTACTATGGATATAGTTTTGAAAAATTCATAATCTTTGTCCTCAAGATTTATATAGTTTGAATGGATAATTTTTATTAGATGGGAGAATTCATGTGAAAAATTGCACATGTGCAAATATGCAATAGGTACATTTAATCCCATATAATAATAATAATAATGGTGATAATAATAATAGCGATCTCTTATTGAATGCTTATGATGTCCCAGCTCTACTCCCTTTATCTCTATGAATCCCTTTATATTTACAATAACCCAATGTTCTTGACACTTTATTAAATCAGAATTTTAGATGAGAAAATTGCAGCACAGGAATTTCAGAAATTTGCCCATGATCACATACCTAGTAAGTGGAGGGGCTAGGAACTTGACTCAGACAGACTCATTTTTACGTAGTATGCTATGCATATTTAAAGCACCCAATACAATTATTAGTTTCAACATGTACTTCTTCATCCCTGTACCCAGATTAATTTTCTAAACAAAACTTACAGCTGGTCATTTTCCTACTTCAACCCTTTTGGTGATTTGTTTGTCTCTAAGAATTCTCATGTGACTCTAAAAGCTAGAGCCTATGTAAATGGCTTCAGCCTCATTGTTCATCTTCTATCTTCTACCTATTCATCTCCATTCTGCACCTTTCTCCAAAACATCTCCCTTCCAAATGGGCCATCTTCTTGCGTCCCCACCAATTCACTACCTATTCTTCCTTCAGTTCTGAGTTTGAGTCCAAGCTCTTCTATTTCCTATTAAATTTTCATAACAATTAGACCTTGAAAATCATACTGTCGTGTGTCCTAATATGCTTATTTGAATTATTTTTAGTTACCTTGATATGTTTGCTGGTTTGAAACAGTTAAGTATCCCAGAAAAGCCATGTTCTTTCAATCCAATCTTACAGGGTAGACCTATTGCTGGGTGGGACCTTTTGATTAGGTTGTTTCCATGGAAATGTGACCCACTCAATTCAAGAAACTCTATATGAAGATAATAAAAGGTGGAAGATATAGAAAGAGCTCAGAGCCAGCACAGAGAACAGAGAGATGAAACCAAGGTCACAGAGAGAAAAAGAAAATCAACATCAGAAGGCAGAAAGACCCACAGAAGATGAGAGAGCCATTATGGAGACCAACCTAGGAGAGAAGGGCCAGCAGATGGCACCATTGACCTCCCTATCGGACAGAGAATCTCCGATGTGATCAGCCTTTCTTGAGTGAAGATATCCTCACGTTCATGCTTTAATTTGGACACTTTCATGACCTTAGAACTGTAAATTTGTAACCTAATATACTTCTTTGCAAAAGCCAATCTATTTCTGATATACTGCATTTTGGCAGCACTAGCAAACTGAAATAGAATTTCTGATATATTGCATTCTGGCAGCATTAGCAAACCAAAATAGAATGTTTTTTTTAAAAAAACCAATCACATGTGATTCTTTGTTGGTAGAGATCACCCAGTTTACTCTTTCTAAAAAACCTCTACAATGGCTAGAATATATTTGATGCTTACTAAATCCTTGATTCACATGCTGACCTACTTTGGGGAAGAAAAATAATTCAATTTTAAGCATTTCTTCCTTTTGGAAAGCATGTTTCCAGGGAAGTTAAATATGAGGGTTGGTACCATTTCTTTATGTTAGTGATAATTTGCAGCACATTTCAATACAACACAACATAAATTATTTCCCAGATTTTGAAAGCTTGATACACTTTGATTATGAAGCGGTATACATAAAAGAACTCACCTGACTTACTGGCAGTACTTGGATACTTCTTTGTATCCACATAGGTGGTTTGATTTGTCACCCTTGGAACAGACAGAATAGAGACATTAGGAGAAGAAGCCAGCTTAAATGGCACAGGATGTTTCCCCAGCAACCTCTCTGTTTTGTTTCCCTTTGAATCTGTGGAAGAGACTGCTAAGAAAGGTGGACGAACTCTCATCACTGATCAGAATTTGAAGTGGATGAGTTGACCTCAGCATACCCTTGGCATTCCTGCCTTTCTTCATTGGACTATCTATTTCTAATTCTACCTCATCATGGGTGAGGCGGATGGAACACTATATTTTTCTGTAAACTTTTAAATTCTCTAATTAAAATTTCTTAAAAAAAGCTATAGATTAACATACAGTTTATAATAGTTTTGAACAATCACAAAAATTATACGAATGATTCTGTAATTGCTAAGAAAAATATATGAAAATATTGTCTTTGAGAAGAGAAAAAGGAAGGGATTGAAAATGAATCATAATACTGAGTAGTATTGTCCAATATCATAGGCACTGGTCGCACATACTTTTGAGTACTTGAAATGTAGCTAATCTGAAATGAGATGTACTACAAATGTTAACTACACACTAGAATTCAAGACATGGTATGAAAAGGAAATAAAATAGCTCATTAATATATTTTTCGTATGTGTTACATGTTGAAATGATAATATTTTGGCTATGTTGGGTTAAATAAAACATATTACCAAAATTTTTAAACAATTCTACTTTCTCTATACATTATTGTTAGAAATGTCTACCAAATAATACACAAATGCCTCATAAATAACTATAGTATATGGCCCATCACTAAGTCAGGAAAGCTTGTTCTTACTTTCTGATGTTACTCAAACTAGTTCCCAAATGAAATAATGTAAAAAAAGATTGGATTGTAAGGAATTCAACAGTAGTTTTAGTTATAGTCCCTAAGCATTCATAGCAATTCTTATTGTTCATATATTTTTTGAAAATATATTGGCAAATAGCAATCACTGTATTTCATAGGTGAAGCTGCATATCAACTGGGTACTTCAATTTGCAATATTTCATTCATGTGGGCTACAGTGAAGTTGGCATTTCCATTATAGACAGTGTTTTAGAGCATTAATGGGACCGTAATAATTGGCCACCAGACAAAATCTGAAATGCCAGACCTAACCTTCGGGCAGTTTTTAAGCAATTACTATTATGAAGTCAAACCACTTTGGAGTATTTATTTTACAAAGTAATGTATACTGAAATGGACCAGGGAAATAGGATGTCATTTTCAATATGTTTTAGAAAGATTTCTAGCTTTGGGGCTTGAAAACACATTTCCTCTTAAATGTAGAGGATTCATAACTCACCATCAAAATAAAGGCAATCAGAACCTACCAGCTTTAATACATAAATATCTTATACCTATTTTAAGCATATTCACTTAAGGATAATTACTCCGCTTGAATAGAACTTTAGTGAATTTGTATAAAAGACTTGGGATTTATGTTGTTATGTAAGAGAGAAAAAAGACTTTATGAAAGTTATAATAAATGGCTTGTTGGACAATATGAATATTCAGAATTGTGCCAAATATACAGCAAAATGTATCTGAAATATCTCATTGTGTGTACAATAGGGGTTTATTCTGTAAGAGAGGGAATCTCATTGAATATTTTATAGCACTATATATTTTTGTGAATTATTTTACAATCATTGCATTAGTTTTTCTTCAAGCACACTATCTGGAAATGGTGCTATTTTCAGTTGGAAAGCTAAGGAATAGAAACGTATATACACAGATGTAATCACAAGAGCTCAGATGGAGCTAGCTCCACACAACTAAACTTACTTCCTTGCTCATTTTCTGTTTTATGTAGGGGAGCTCAAGTGTGTTTTCTCATGATTCAGATTTCTGACAGCATTTAATCTCTCTGTACCTCCATGGACCTGAAACTATAAAGTGTGATGGACCATTAGAGTGCTGAATGGAAGCCAGGAAAAAGACAGAATTGGGGGAAATGGAGGAGTTGAGAGTTCCCCAAAGAGGTGGCTGAGGCTGAGATGAATTTCACATTAGTGCATGGCAAGGATAAGATTATCAAATTAAATCTGAACCAATGTTATTTAAATATTGGCTTTCCTACCTAGCACTGCCACTTGCTTGGCATTCTTATCCACAACAACCCATTTCATCATATGGTCCATGTAAGATCTTGACTAGAAATATGTGCTATGTCCCATCAATAAATATCATTACCTGTGATTGAGAAGCATCAGGTGGTCAAACTGGGGTAGTGTGTGCATGATCCCCTAGTGGGTAGATGTAGACCTAGATATTAAAATTATTATTTGTCACAGTTCAACTTGCCTAATTGAGGGCACATTTTATGGCTTCTTGACTACAAAGACTGTATTTGTAGTTACTGTAACATTTGGAGATCTAGAAATAAATGAATTGCATTGCAAGCTTCACACAATCTCTAAATGCAGTGCAAAGTCTTCTACCTAGGATTTAAAATTAGAATGCGTCTTAAAGACTGGCATTAGCTCACTGATGTCCACTTTCTGTTTCAATTAGCCATTACAAGCCATAATGAAAAATACTAATACTAATATACATTTGTCTCAAACATGTACTGCTATGGTTGCTGTAAATTACAGATGGGCACAGACTTGTGTGAATTATTCCCTTTGTAGTGTGCTGGACGGTGGTTTACAAACATGGATTTTGGAGACATATTGTCAAGGTTCAAATTCCAGGTCTGACACATATAAACTAGGTGACCTTAGGGAATTTTAACTTCCATATGCTTGTTTCCTCATCTATAAAATAGAAATATTAATAAAATAATACTGCTTATTTTGTATGGTTGCTACAAATATTACATTATGTTATGTTTGTATTTCTTAGAACATTAGAGCAGTGACTGGTACAAAGTAAGTCCTTTATAGACATTAGCTCTTGTTATTATTTGGTGACTTTAAATATACAATGAAACATTTCTCTAAGAATTTCCATGTATTCAAATTTTGATAATGATAGGAATTCTGCTCAACTTTGGACATTTATTTTGTTTTGGGTTTCATGACTGATACATATACCTGAATAACCTATAAATGGAGGTGGCAGTGGTATGATAGAGTGCTTTTCTTTTTGGAAGGTAGAAAAGTAGTACTTATGTAGAAAGCAAAAACCAAGCAAACAAGCAAACAAGCAAAAAATAATTTCAAAGCACTCATTTATGAAGTCATTGGCTTCTGTTGAAAAGACACATGGTCTGATAAATATGAGTAACTAATTTGGGGTAATCACTAATTTTGGAGTGTTTAAAAGGAGAGTGAATTAAATTAAGCTAAAATAAGAAGATGTGCATAATATTGGGTAGATTAAACAGGATAAGAATGTCTTAAGGGTTGGGGAGGATAAGAATGTTATAGAATTTATTGGAAAATTTTGAGTAGATAGGTTACAAATTTAAGGGTAATTGTTCATACACACAAAGAAATACAATATAGAGCTTTCTGGTAAATAGAGGAAAGGAAAAAATACACAGAAATCTTTAATAATCCAACAGAAGACATAAAAATAGAAAGAGAAGAGGAAACAACAGAAAATATGGAAGAATATGGGAGAAATAAAATTGAGAGAAATGTATTCAAATTGAAAGAATTTTTTTTGAGTTTATTGGAGTAAAGATATGGGAGCTAAACAGCATCCTTATAAAGAGGAGCTTCCCAACTAAGTCAGTTTTGGAAGCCAATTGCAACATAGCACATATTGCATAATTCTGTTTATATGACATATCCAAGAATAGAAAAATATATAGGATCTGAAAGTAGATCGATTGTTTTTAAGGTTGCAGTGGACTTGAGGAGTGACTGCTAATGAGTATGAGGTTTCTTTGTGGGGAAGATGAAAATGTTCTAAAATTATATTATGGCAATAGAGAGTTATGTATAACTTAAAAAGTACTTTAGTGAAAAAAGAAACCCATTTGCTAAATTACTTCATGATCATCTCAATGTATGTTAGCCCTGTAATTGTATGTCTTTCATAAGAGTTGGGAAATTTTCAGTGATTATTTCCTCAATTTTTCTTTCTACTCCTTTTCCCTTCTCTTCTCCTTCTGGGATAGCCATCGCATGTATATTCATGAGCTTCACGTTGTCATTCAATTCCCTGAGACCCTGTTTCTATTTTTCCATTCTTTTCTCTATCTGTTCTTTCATGTATAAGATTTCAGATGTTCTGTCCTCTAGCTCGCTAACCTTTTCTTCTGTTTCTTCAAATCTGCTGTTGTGTATCTCCATTGTATTCTTCATCTGTTCTGTTGTGCAGTTCATTCCTGTAAGTTCTGCCATTTGTTTTTGAAAGCTTTAAGTTCTTCTTTGTGGTCACCCAGTGTCTTCTTTTTCTCCTTCATCTCTTTTGCCATGTTTTACTTCAATTTGTTGATTTGATTTAAGATATTTGTTTGAACATCTTTAACTAGTTGTTTCAACTCCTGTATCTTCTTTGAAGTGCCAATTTGTTCCCTTGACTGGACCATATCTTCATGCTTGCTAATATGACTTGTGATTTTTTTTTGCTGGTGTCTAGGTATCTGATTTTCTTGCTTAGTCTATTCTAGAGGTCGTTTTCTCCCTTTTGCCTAAGGTTTTTCTTGTTGCTTGGCTTTGTTCTCTAACAGTTCTTGTACATTTGGTTCAACTTATTCTAGACCTCTAACATAGCTTCTGTTTAACTGATCACAATGTATCAGCTCTTATTTTTCTAATTCTTGCCCTGCCTATATGGAAGTTTTTAAGAGTGCCTTTTTGTGTGTGTGCATATGTTTCACCATCAGGAAAAAGCTCTCTCTTCCTTCTTCCTCCTCAGGAAATGTTGTTCTGCTGTTTGTTTTGTTTTGTCTCTATATGTTTTTAGCACTCTTTTTGTTACCTCTAGCAATTTTTACCTGGATGTCTGGCTCTGGCAGGAGGGTGTCCCTAGATAGGATTGACCCCTGTCAGATTTTCCCAGACAAAACAGGCCCAGAATTAATGAAGGGGGTGTAATAAATATTAAGTTTCACTGGGAATGAGACCCAGCAGGGTGCCAGTCTTTCCTATGAAGCCTCCTAATTCTGTGCTTTTCCTTTCCTTCCCAGCAGATGGCACTTGTCAGCCCACTGCCCCCCACAGGAATCAAGTGGTACTGTGCCTTTAATTCTCAGCAGAACTTGTCCCTCCCAGGGGCATGGTTGAGACAGAGGCTGAGGCTGACATCAGGCTTAAACTGTTTCTGTTTTCCAGCTCCTGAGGTCTGAATTCTCTAAATAATAGTCACCACCTGTGCCAGGCCCTGCCTTACATCTTTTCTTTGTGTGTGTATGTGTGTGTGAATTTGTGTAGGTGGGGTTACATTTCATTCCCCTGTTCCCTGTAGGCTGAAAACATTACATGTCTCCCAGCAGTCCCCCTTTCACCCTGCCATGAGCATGTTTAAGACCAGTTGGGAACCACTTTTTGTAGGTTAAAGCTGTTGCATATTTGAAACAGGCTAGGATTCACTTTTTGTAGGTTGAAACTGCTATTGCTATCAAAGCCCCTGGGGTCTAAATTCTGTGAATGAGAGCCCTCACTTATGCTGGGCCCTCTTCCCCCACTTTTCTTGGGGACAATAAGTCCTTTAGGGAACTATCTCCTCCACCTGATTGGTTACCTTGTGTTCTAGTTTGCTGGTTGCCAGAATGCAATATACCAGAAACAAAATGGCTTTTAAAAAGGAGAATTTAATAAGTTTCTAGTTTACAGTTTTAAGGCCATGAGAAGTCCAAATTAAATCAGGTCTATGAAAAAGTCCAAAAAGGAACCAGTAAGAGGTTATTTTCACTCAAGAAAGGCCAATGAAGTGCAGGGTCTTGCTTTCAACTGGAAAGGCACATGGCGAACATGGTGACATCTTCTAGCTTCCTCTCCAGGTCTCTTGTTTCATGGAACTCCCCCCGTGGCATGCTCCTTCATCTCCAAAGGTCACTGGCTGGTGGACTCTGTAGTTCTCGTGTCTCTGCTGCTCTCATCATTCTCAAACTTTCTCTAAGATGCCTCCTCTTTCAAAGGATTCCAGTAACGTAATCAAGACCCACTTGGAATGAGTGGAGTCACATCTCCCTCTATTCAAAACTTAATACCCACAATTAGGTATGTAACATCTCCATGGAGATAACCTAAACAAGTTTCCAACCTATAGTACTGAATAGGGATTAGAAAAAATTTTTGCCTTTACAAAACATGATTAGGATTAAAATGGGACTTTTCTAGGGTACATAAATCCTTTGAAACTGGCACACCCTGTCTCTCAGTCATGCCTTAATTGCCACCTTTTCACCCCTGTGGCAGGGCTGAAAACTGAGAATCCTGCTTCTTTAATTAATGAGCTACAAAAAGAAGAAGAAGAAGAAGAAGGAAGGAAAGGAAAGAAAAAATCCTTCTCAGAACTGGTTCCAGCCCCCCAGGTTCACCAATCAAGAGCTGGAGTTGGTACCCAGCTCTATGTGCCCCTTTCTTGGGGCACAGCCCTTTTCAAGTATTCTAAGCTCAGCCAACTCCAGAAACCTCTGTGTTTTTTTTTCATCAGCCCTGCTTCCACCCTACTGGGGGCAGGGCTGCTATAGTTCTCCTGGATTCTTTATTGTTTGTATTGTAGATTTATGTGTGCTGGGAGCTGATATTCAGCAATCTGAATTTGTTAATCAAATCCACAATTGGAGAATGATGACGCTCTTCTTCCCCTGCTC
>PVIY010038957.1:0-23476 GCA_004026745.1 Myrmecophaga tridactyla
GAACTGTGTTGACTTTTTCAATGGGGACTTAGTTTACAAATTTATACTTCTAAGGCCATGAAAATGTCCAAATTCAGGCCTCGAGAGGAAGCTACCTTCTCTGAGGAAAGACTGCTGGCATCCAGGGTACCTCTGTTACATGGGAAGGTCCATGGTGAAATTCACTGGTCCTTCTCTCCTGGGTTTTGGTTTCAATGGTTTTCTCTCTCAGCTCCTATGGGTCCTTGCTTGATTCTCTTGGAGTGTTTCTCTCTAAGTTCTCTGGACTTTTACTGTCTTTTATCCTCTTTACAAAGGACTCCAATAAAGGAAAAAGATCCATCTTGAATGAGCTGGGTCACCTCTCAATTGAAATAACCTAATCAAAAGATTCCACCCACAATAGGTCTATACTCACAGGAATGCAGTAAAAGAGCATGAATTTTTCAGGGGCACATAACAGGTTCAAACAGGCACCAATACATTTCCAAGAATTCTCCTCCCTGCATGGTTTTGGGTTATTGCTGGTCACATAAGAAATTCGTGTGAGATCTGGAAGACACAGGGGAAGCAGTAGCTATTATGCTTGAGAGAAGTGTTCTGGGCCCTGGATGTCATTGTAAATCACACATGTTGTCACTGCTCTGCCGGAGTCACCAGTTGGTCTGGACAGCAGTGGGGCTCATAGCTCCTCCAGCAATAGCCAGACCTCCTCCTTCAACTTCTCCTACTCCTGGACCTGGTGCATGTGTAGTTCCAGCTTCTAGATGGTTCTAACTGGCGTTGTGGTTGCCAGTCATCCTCATTTTCTCCTACTTCACATCCAGCTTTTCATCCCAACCTGATGCTGCAGACCAGCAGTGACTTCAGGCTACCACCTGACATAGAGGCAAAGACTTCTCTAGACTTCTTCATCAGTTCTCCTTTGTAGTTCCTGGGTAGTGATATTTTTCCCTAATCTTCCAGCCATCCTCTTCCAGATCGTTACTTCCCCCAATTCTTCCACTATTTTGTAAGTCAAAAATCCTTACAGTAAATCCCTTTTTCCAGATCACTCATGGTGGTTATACTTCTCTGATAGAACTCAAACTCCAGAGTTAGGTTTATAAAACATATAAGAACAGAGCTAATTTCCTTTGAAAATACAGAAATACATCAATGGCTCTCCATTTCTACAGTGCAAATATAGGAAACATATTGTGCTTGTTGCCACATCCACCCTGCCCTGTCCCATCATCTCACACACCTATACACAAAGACAGGCTCACTCCTACTGAATACAGATGCTGTTTTAGGATTCCTTAGCAAGTGGTCCAGCCGATCCCTACAAGTTGATGTGTCACACACAAGTTAAAACCTATTTGGTATGCTAGTCTACCAGCTAAAGTTCAACCCCTTTAGTGCCATATTAAACCTCATGACATATTTCCATTATATCTCCTCTGACTCCCTTCCCAGCCACACACCTGGTGCATTTTAGTCATGCTAATCTAGTTATAGTTCTCCAAATGTGCCATGTAATTTCCCTCCTTAGTACTATGGTACAAGCTATTTTTCCTACCTATAATGCCATTCCAGACTTCTGTTTCTAACAAAGATGGGAAAATAAAGATAGGATTTACCCTCCCACCAGAAACAAGTAAAAAAAGGAAAAATAAATAAATAAATAAATAAATAAATAAATAAATAAATATATATATATAATGGTTTTAAGACATTAGATATCAGGTAAGAAAGGATAGTGATGTTAGAGAGATGGAAAATAAGATAATGCCAATGATCACCTCTGCATTACTGTCTTGAGAGAGCTGTCAGGCCATAGTACAGGAAGGGGGATTCATTTGGAGTCCAAAGGACTCCCTAAGTTGAGGAGACAGAGGTGAGAGTTTGGGAATATCAAGGTGGCTAGAGTTTTCAAGGCAGTGTACCAGGGAAATAGCTCCATAGAGAGAGATTCAAGAGTGTAGAAGGCCTCTCTTGAACATTTGGCAAAGTACCCATCAGTATGTGTGTGCTGGTTTGAAAGGATGCATGTCCCCTAGAAAAGCCATGTTTTAATCTAAATCCCATTTTGTAAAGGTAGAATAATCCCTATTCAATACTGTATGTTTGAAACTGTAATCAGATCATCTCCCTGGAGATGTGATTTAATCAAGAGTGGTTGTTAAACTGGATTAGGTGATGACGTGTCTCCACCTATTTGGGTGGGTCTTGATAAGTTTCTGGAGTCCTATAAAAGAGGAAACATTTTGGAGAATAGGAGATTCAGAGAGAGCAGAGAATGCTGCAGCACCCCCCATATGAAGCAGAGAGTCCATCAGCCAGCGCTTTGGAGATGAAGAAGAAAAATGCTTCCTGGGGAGCTTCATGAAATAGGAAGCCAGGAGAGAAAGCTAGCAGATGATGCCTTGCTTGCCATGTGCCCTTCCAGCTGAGAGAAAAATTGTGACTGTGTTCACCATGTGCCTTCTCGGATGAGAGAGAAACCTTGAACTTCATCGGCCTTCTTGAACCAAGGTATCTTTCCCTGGATGCCTTAGATTGGACATTTCTATAGACTTGTTTCAACTGGGACATTTTCTTGGCCTTAGAACTGTAAACTAGCAACTTATTAAATTCCCCTTTTTCAAAGCCATTCTGTTTCCGGTATGTTGCATTCTGACAGCCAGCATACTAGAGCAATGTACATCTGAAGAAATCACTGGAGGCCAGGGAAAGTTATCTGAAATGATTGGAAAGAAGGGTACTTATAATTCACACAGTGCTGGGAATACTGCCTAGATTCACCAGATAAGAGAGCCATGTATCAAGGAGTGTGAGGCAGAGGAAGGAGGAAGGTCTTGCCTCAGTAGTGGGGAATAATTAGCCCTAGATCGAACACCACTTGAGTTACCCCTAACAAATATGAAAAGAATCAAACTGCTTCCGAGTAACTTAATTCATCCCAGAACAAAGCTCAAAATGA
Source organism: Myrmecophaga tridactyla (assembly GCA_004026745.1). Classification (NCBI taxonomy): domain Eukaryota; kingdom Metazoa; phylum Chordata; class Mammalia; order Pilosa; family Myrmecophagidae; genus Myrmecophaga; species Myrmecophaga tridactyla. Next base: position 2,945 of record PVIY010038957.1, read on the forward strand.
AAATGACATATAGGAATACAAAAATATATGCACTCAACAAAGTAAAATTCACAATATCTGGTATCCAATCAAAACTTACCAGGCATACAAAGTAGCAGAAATATACGACCCAGAATGAGGTGAAAAATCAATGGAAAGCAATGCAGAACTGGCATAGGTTAGCAGACAAGGATGCTAAAACAGTTATTACTACTGTATTTCCTATATTCAAAATGCCAGAAGAGGAAGTGACATGTTAAATATAGATATGGAAGAGGCCATCTCTACAAAGGCCCATATTGAACTGTGTAGAGATGAAAAATATAAGCCTTTAGAAAAATGTACTTTGGATGAGATTAACGACTGTGGAAGTTAGATTCAGTTGTCAACTTGGCCAGGTGAACGTACCTAGTTTTGTTGCTGCGGACATAAGCCAATGGTACATGAACCTCATCTGTTGTTGATTTACATCTGCAGTCAGCTAGGAGGCGTGCCTGCTGCAATGAATGACATTTGACTTAATTGGCTGGTGCTTAAATGAGAGAGCTCAACATAGCACAGCCCAAGCAGCTCAGCATTCCTCATCTCAGCACTCGCAGCTCAGCCCAGGCCCTTGGAGATGAAGAAAGGAATCACCCTGGGGAAAGTTGTTGGAACCCGGAGGCCTGGAGAGAAGGCCAGCAGAGATTACCCTGAGCCTTCCCACATAAGGAAGAACCTCAGATGAAAGTTAGCTGCCTTTCCTCTGAAGAACTAACAAAATAAATCCCCTTTTATAAAAAGCCAATCCATCTCTGGTGTGTTGCATTCCTGCAGCTAGCAAACTAGAACAACGACAGATTAGACAATGCACGAAGACATTAATAAACTTGAAGACATACTAATAGAAACTACTGAAAATGAAACACAGTAAAAAGACTTCAGCAACGAACAGAGCGTCAAGGGACTGTGGGACAGCTTTCGAAGTCTGATATACATGTAATTGGAGTCTTCAAAGGAGAAAGGAGAAAGGAGAGAACAGAAAATTTGTTTGGAAAAAACTGGCAGGATTTTTTTTTCAAATTTTAGGAAAACAATAAAACCACAGATCCAAGCAGCTCAACTAATAAATACAAGATATATGAAGAAAACAATAGCAAGTCACATTGTAATCAAAAGTGTTCAGACCAGTGATAAAAGGAAAATATGGAATGCACCCAGAAGAAAAAAGAAGTGTTGTATGTAGAAGAACAGCAACAACAAAAAATGATAATAGCAAATTTCTCATTGGGAACATGCAAGTAAGAAGACTGGAGCAATAAGTTTAAAACACTGAGAAAAAAATTCTGTCAACCAGGAATTCGATACCCAGTGAAAACACCTTCTCAAAAAATGAAGATGAAACAAAAACTTTTTCAGCTGTACAAAAGGTAGAAGGATGCATAACCAGCAGTCCTGCACTTCAAAAAATGTTGAAGGAAAACAATACCATATGGAATTTGGATCCAGAAAAAAATGAAAAGAACTGAAAATAAGTATATGGATAAATATTTAAGGTTTTATTTTATTTTTATTTAAATCTCCTTAAAGATAATTGACTTTAAACAAAGACAATACCAATGTAGTCTGAGGTTTATAACATTTGTAGAAGTAAAATAAATTACAACAGTACACAAAGGTCAGAAAGAAAGTTGTGGAATTATGCTATATAATAAAGTTCTTATTGTTGTATAAGCAGTGGGTATGATATCACTTGAAGGTAAGCAAACTTTGATATGTTAAAAATGTAATTACGAATTCCAATGCAACTACTAAATAACAAAAAACAAAAGAGTAGCAGATAATACCCAAAAAAGGAAGTATAATGGATTTGTAAAAAAACACTCAATACAAAAAAATGGTAGCAAAAAAGGAAAAAGGGAACAAAGAACAAATGGGTCAAATAGAAAACAATAGCAAGATGTTAAATTTAAACAGTACTATGCATACTAATATTTAATGTAAATGACCTAACATTCCAGTTCAAAGATAGAATTCCAAATTGGGTTAAAAAACCAAGACCCAACTATATGATTTCTATGAAAAACTCATTTTTAAAATAAAGATACAAGTAAGTTAAAAGTAAAAGAATGGGGTGGTGTGACAGTGGCTCAGTGGCGGAGTTCTCACCTGCCATGCCAGAGAACTGGGTTCGATTCCTGGTGCCTGCCCATGCAAAAAAAAGAAAAAATAAGTAAAAGGATGAAAAAAGATAGACCATGCTATACTAATTGAAGGAAAGTTAGAGTGGTTATAGAAATGTCAGAAAAAAATAGATTTCAGAACAAAGTATATTATTAGGGGTAAAAATTTTTTTCATAATGGTAAAGAGGTCAATTTGTCAAAAGGACATAAAAAAGTTTATGTACCATATAACAAGGGTTCAAAACACACAAAGCAAAAACAGAGACCTGCAAGTAGAAAAAGACAAATCCTCAATTATAGTCAGATATATCAATATCCTTATCTCAATACCTTGATGGAACAAGTAGATGGAAACAAGTATGAATATAGAAGATTTGAACAACTCTATGAGCCAACTTGACCTGGTTGATGTTTATGAAACACTACATACACAACAACAGCAAATACACTTTCTTCTCAAGGACGTACAGAACATTTACCAAGATAGATAATATTCTGGACCTTAAAACAAATCTCAATAAAGTTTAAATTATTCTAATCATACAGAGACTGTTCTCTGCCATCTAATTATTTAAAATGGTGATCATTATAATTGATTGGATCAGAATACGAAACCAGAAATGTATCTCAAAAAACCCCAAATATTTAAAAAATGAATGTCATACTTTTAAACAATTCATGAGTCAAATAGAAATCAAAAGTAAAATTAGGGAGTATTTTGAACTGAATGAAAACTAACATACAGCATTCCAAACTTTGTGGGATGACATTAAAAAAGTATTTAGAGGGAAATTTATAGTTCTAAACACCTATTGTAGAAAAGAGGAAAGTTCTCAAATGAAATTCTTTCACCTTGATAAGCTAGAAAAAGAAGAGCAAATTAGACACAAAGCAAGCAGAAAGAAGAAAACAGAGGTCACAGCTGAAATCAGTGAAATAGAAAAGAGAAAAATGATAACGGAGAAAACGATGAAACAAAAAGCTGTGTTTTTTTTTTTTTTGAGAAGAAAAAAGAAGTGATCCAGTACAGCCAAACTGATAGCAATAAAAAGAGAAGACAAAAATTACTAATATCAGGAATGAAAAAGGTGACATCATTATAGATTCTATAGATATTGTAATTATAAGAAGAGAATAGCATGAACAACTGTATGCCAATAAATTCCACAACCTAAATGAAACACACACTTCCTTAAAAGGTGCAAATTACTGAAATTCACTCCAAAGAAACATATAACTCGATTAGTCCTCTAACTATTAAAGAAATTGAATTTGCATTAGAAATTTTTCCACAAAAGAAACTCCAAGCTCAGGTGGCTTCACTGATTAATTCTATTAAACGTTTAAGGAAAAAATAATACCATATCTACATGAACATTTCTTTAAAATTAAAAAGGAGGGAATACCTCTTTGAGGACACCATTACCCTTATCTCAAAAGCAGGAAAACTCATTATAAGAAAGGAAATTGTAGACCAATATTCCTCATGAGCAAGGATGCAAATATTTTAAACAAAATTTTAGTAAGTTGAATCCAACAATATGTAAAAAGGATAATATATCATGACGAAATCCTGGATAAATGCCCAGGAAGTCAAGATTGATTTAGCATTTGAAAATCAATGAATGTAAATCACCATATTAACAATCCAGAAAAGAAAAACCATATGATCATCTCAGTAGACATGGGAAAAGCATTTTTAAAATGACTTCTATTCCTGTAATAGCACTTGCAAATGAAGAACAGAATGGAAGTGTCACTTGATAAAGAGTATCTACAAATAATCCTATAAAATCATACATAATAACAAAAGATTGATTAACTTACCCCTAAGATCAGAAATAAGGTGAAAATTCTAGCTCTCACCACTTCTATTAAACTTTGGTACTAGATCAAAACAAGACAAAGAAATAAAAGGCAAAATAAACAAACAAACAAACAAAAGAACAAGTGTAACTGTCTCTATTCTCCAATGACATGATGGTTTTTGTAGGAATTCACAAAACCTGCTAGGGCTTATAAATGAGTTTAGCAAGGTTGCAAGATAAAATATCAATATTCAAAAATCAATTGTATTTTTCTCTCTTCTAACAATGAACAATTGAAAATTGAAATTTTAAAAAGTACTACCTATAATAAAAAAAAAACACCAAAATATGAATAAATCTTTCGGAACTAAAAACCACAGAACATTGCTGAGAGAAATTAAAGATCTTTCTAAATAAATGGAAAGGTATAATGTATTATGGGTGAAAGTATTCAGTATTGTTCATACATCAATCCCCCCAAATTAAACAATTATCTAAAGTCAATCCCAATCAATAGCCAGCATGCCTTTTTTTTCAGAAACCACAAGCTGATAATGAAATTCATGTAAAAATGCAAAGGCTCTAAACAGATAAAAACAACCTTGAAATAGAACAGCAAATTTTGAGGTCTAACATTATCTATAAAATATCTGGGAAAAAAACATAGGGATAAGTCTTCGTGAACTTTTTTTAGACACAACACCAAAAGCAAGGTCTTTCCATGGAAAAATTGGAAAAATGGACTTCATAAAATTAAAAAAAAAATCTGTTCTTTGGTACTGTAAAGAGAATGAAGAAACAAGATTGCGAGAACTATTTATAAATCATGTATCTGTGGAGGATTTGTGCCAGAATATATAAAGAACTCTCAAAATTCAATAATAAGAAATCAACCCCCAATTTAAACCAAACAGACAAATGATCTGAAATGACACATAATCAAAGAAGATATATGGATGGTACTCAGAAGATGAAAAGGTACTCATCATCATTAGTCATTAGGGAAGTGCAAAATAAAATCATAAATACCACGCATCTATTCTAATAATGGCTGAAATTAAAGAGATCGACTATGCCAAGTGATGTGGAGGGACTAGAATTCTCATATACTGCAGTGGAATGCTTAATGGCACAACCACTTTGGAGAGACTTAAGCAGGTTCTTCAAAAGTTAAGAATAGCTGGAGACCTGGGTTCCATTCCCGGTGCCTGTCCATGCAAAAAAAAAAAAAAGTTAAAAATGTACCTATCCCATGATTCAGTCATTCCACACCTAGGTATTTTCCCAAGCAGAAAAAAAAGCATATATCCATACAAATACTTGTATATGAATATTCCTAGCAGTTTTATTTATAATAGCTCAAAACTGGGGACACTCCAAATATCCTTCAAAAGATGAAAGGATAAACAAAATGTAGCATATTCATTCAATGGAATACTGCTCATCAGTCTCAAGGAATGACCTACTGATATATATAACAACATGGATTAATTCCAAAATAATTAATCCTAAATGAAAGAAACAAGATGTACATAAAAAGGTTATATCCATGAGTCCATTTATATCAAATTCTAGAAAAGTGAAAATTAAAGTACAGCAACAGAGAGCAGATAAGTAGTTGTTTGGGAACAGCGTGGAAGTTGGAGGGGTGAGGAGAGGCTGGAAGGGAAAATTACAAAGGGTCTCAAGGAAACATTTTTAGGATAATGAATATTTTTATTATATGGATTGTGGTTATGATTTCATGGGTGTATACATATGTCAAAACTTAAATAAATTTTGTACTTAAATATTATTTATTGTTTATCAATTATATTGTAATACATGCTAAAAAATAAAATGTACTCCCTGCTGTCGTCTATCTCTTTGATTTCTAATTATCCTTCAAAATTCACCTATAATACCGCTTCCTTTGTGACTACTCCTCCCCCATATTATAAGGCAAAATCAGCCTTCTCTGTACTCTCATTGCATATTAGATCATATATTCATTATACTTCAAATTTATGTTGCTCTAATAATTTCTTTATCACCTTTTCTCTTTAGCTGCATTGTGAATCATACCTGTTGATATTCCAATCAACATTTAGATGCTTAGAAATATTTATGATCAAAATGATCCAAAGATTACATGTCTAGTGCCTGGAGCTCTTAAATTGAATTATTACCTAGTAAATAAATAATTAAAAATGCATAAATCTGTTGTTTAACCAAAGACAAGCAACTCATCAAGACATAAATTCATAGTGCCTGGCAGAAAGCAGAGGGAAACATATAGTGCAAATGGCATAATAGTAGCGGGAAAGCTGGAAATGAAAAGAATTTGTTCTGGATTTGCTTTTTGTGTGATTACTTTTAAAACTGTCTCTCCTTTAGACTGCCATGCACAATGAAAACATTGATTAGAAATGGAAAGTTATGATATACTTCATTTTCTGACTTGAGTACACTCTAAAACCTAGAGATGCTGTATAGGCTCCCAATTATTCTCTTGGACTTGAAAAAAGAGTATTTCAAATCCAAGAATACTTATTTTGATGGTGATGATGAATACACAGCTATATGATGATACTGAAAGCCATTAATTGTACACTTTGGATGATTATATGGTATGTGAATATATAAAATTTATTAATAAAATTGCATTTTAAAAAGATCTCTTCTTTTTCTTCATTCTGCTAAAATTTTGGGGTTGCCTTGGAAAAACCAATTAACCTACTCTCTAGACAGAACTGGGCCAGTCTACCCTTCCATGACAAGTCCATCTCTTGCTCTCAGTTTTCTCATCTTTTAAATGGGAGTAGCTGGACTCATCCTCTGTGACTCATAATGTGAAGATACTTTAAAAACATCAGGCATGTTCCAGCAATTCCCCTCCTAGGTATTTACCCAAGAGAAATGAAAACATGTCCACACAAACACTTGTACCCAAATGTTCATAGCAGCACTATTCATAATAGCCAAATGGTGAAAACAACCCAAATTTCCAACATCTGATGAATGGATTGACAAAATGTGATATAGCCATACAATGAAACATAATTTGGCAATAAAAAGAAATTAAGCACCGATACATGCTGCAAATAGATGAACCTTGAAAACATGTCAAATTAAAGAAGCCAGTTGCAAAAGACCACATATTATATGATTCCATTTATATGAAATGTCCATGATAGGCAAGTCCATAGAGACAGGAAATGAAGCAGTGGCTCAGCTGGGGTGGGGGTGGTGAGGCAAGAAGGGAATGATGGCTGAGGGGTGACGGTTTCTTTTGGGGATAATGAAAATCTTCTAAAACTGTGTGGATGGCTGGACAACTCTGTGAATATATCAAAAGTCACTGAATTATATAATTTAAATGGATGAATTGTATGGTATGTGACTGATACCTCAATGAAGTTACATTAAAATGTCATCTGCATGATTAATCTGCACCCCAAAATTGAGAATTATGCCTAACAGTCGAATATTAGGCTTAAAAAAATGATGATCTAGAGAGGTACAGCTGCACACATCAAACTCCAATGTGCATAAAAATTACTGGAGAGCTTGTCAAATTGCAGGCTCTGATTCAGCATATCCCTGGCAGAACTGAAATTCTGCATTTTTAACAGATTCTAGGTGATGCTGCATCATGGAGCATATTTTGAAGCATGAAAAGGATTATATCTTTTTCCTTGAAAATTTTTTTTAAAAATTGTAAAAAACACCCAGAAATTATCTGTTGAAAAAGATGTTTTTGAGAGGGGTATGGGTGCAGATTTTAAGTTCTATACAATTTTGTAAAGATTAGTTAAGTTCCGGCACTTAGAACTCTCAAAGAAAATGACTATTACTTTTCTCAAGAATTTATTTTGGTAGTCATTTCCTACCTTATGGCTACCCTAAGCCAATATCCATTTCTTTACTTCTATCCAGTCTTATGTATGAAAATTACAGAACATAGCCACATCTTTATTCTCTAGTTTTCTCCCACATGGCTAGCTCCCCTGTTCCTGACTAAAGATGTTGGGTAGGGGCTTCACAATTGAGAGGGAATATGTGATTTCTGTGTAAGCGTGTCTTAGGGAAATTTCTGAGATTCCCTTAGCTTTTTGGAGCTGAATGATGCTACATATTTCTATCCATCAAGAAGGCAATGACTAAGGAAATTGCCTAGAGCTCAAGATCACATTCCAGCTCAGATTGAAGGAGAACATATGAATTCTAATCGCAGATTTTGGCATGATACAGGTTTCATTTATTTTTGAAAGCACACAAATTTCCTTAGGAGGTGTCTGGATGCAAGAGCAAGTAAATAGGAAGATTTGCATATTTCAACCTGTTATGTGTTAATTAAAAAGAAATCTAATTTTAGCATCCTTCAAGGTCCCAGATTTTACCAAGAGCTAGATATTACTAACTTAGGTAGACGCCTTGGAAGAGATCATGTGACTTCTATGCCAAACCAGTCGCCTCTGCACATTGGGAGATTTTCAGTTCTTGTCTGGGGCTCTGAAATGATTGCTGTCTTTTCTTCCTCTGAACTTTCTAGAGGATGGGAGCTGGGGGAAAGGCATGGCAACCACAGATCCACCCTGTATATCCAGACAGAGGCCGCCACAGTCAGCCCCCAGCTCCGGATGTCATTCTCAGCCAAAGCAAACACACCCCCACCTGGGAAGCCCACTGAGCAGCAAGCAGTTCCTTGATGCTAACATCACTCCCCCAGAGAGCTATTTGTTTGGTGTCTGGGAATAAGGGGCAGGAACTTGTCCACCAAGACACCATGCTATCATATTTTTGCTCCCTGCAACTTGATCCTCATGAGTTTGGGCAGAAGTGATTACCCTGGCACTTTAAAAGGAAAGTGGCTTCTGAAACCAGATTTTTCCTGGCAGAGCTGTGACATGCCTTTATTAGGGCTGATGATATAATTTGCTTAGGGTTTCACTCACTTTCACAGACTTTATGACCAGAAATGGAACAGAAACCCGCAGAAGTCTGAGCTCCACCAACTGTAGTGGTTGGGCACTGGGATGAACTCATGAGGTATCTGGATTCTTTATCCTAGAAGATTTTTGAGACATTATTTTTAGGATACTGAATTCCTACTGTAAAAACATAGCATTGGAGGCATCTGCAAAAGAAGGCACCTTTGAGCCATTCCCAAGGAATAAAAGTATGTTTTAAAGTGGATCCAAATTCAAGGAAGCTCAAAGGGCACAACCCTATATAAACACAATTTTTCACTCAGGGAACTGTGTTGGTATTCCTTTGGAATCTATGTCAAGCATTTAAATGATTTGTAAACAGTTTAAACTTACCAAATCAGGTGGTTCTCATTAAATTTCTTCCTGAATTTACCTAAGGATTAAAGAAAAATGTGCCTCCCGTATGAGAGTCAGATGAGATTCTTCTGTTGCAAGATAAGAAGAATTTAGCAAATATGCAAAAATGACAATTTCCTGGCATGCTTTTCAGCACTGTGTCTCATTATCCTGAGCCCTGTTTAAAAGAGTGTTGCTGGGAGTATTAGAACAGCCTAATTATAAACCTGAGGTATCCCTAGCAGCTGGCATCTTAATAACATTCAGTCTCACCCTGGTAGAGAGAAATATAATATAGAGTGAGAGTGAATAATAAGCAGCTTAATTGAACACCATAAATACATGGAACCTTGAGTAGGGCATAAGATTTTGTATGTTTGTCCAGAGTGATGCCCCAGTAAATCCCAGAGTGATTTAAACAGTGAATAAAAAAGTATTTGCAAAGTCCCCTTGGGGGAATGGTGAGAAAGGGGGAAAACTCAACTTCCCCAAGTGGAGAATTATTGATATTCTCACAAGCAGTGGGGGCAACAAAAGCAATAGGCTGTACCCTCAATCTTAGGGTTTGTTCATATGAAACTTAACCTCACAAAGGATAGGTCAAGCCTACTTAAAATTAGGCCCAAGAGTCACCCCCAAGAAAACTTCTTTTGTTGCTCGGATGTGGCCTCTCTCTCCAGCCAACCCAACAAGCAAACTCACCACCCTCCCCTTGTCTACATGGGACATGACTCCCAGGGGTATGGACCTTCCTGGCAACGTGGGACAGAAATCCTGGAATGAGTGGGACTCAACATCAAGGGATTGAGAAAACCTTCTCGACCAAAAGGGGGAAGAGTGAGATGAGACAAAATAGCGTGTCAATGGCTGAGAGATTCTAAACAGAGTCGAGAGGTTATCCTGGAGGTTATTCTTACGCATTAAATAGATATCACCTTGTTAGTCACGATGTAACGGAGAGACTGGAGGGAACTGCCTGAAAATGTAGAGCTGTGTTCCAGTAGCCATGTTTGGTGAAAATGATTGCATAATGATATGGCTTTCACAATGTGACTGTGTAATTGTGAAAACCTTGTGTCTGATGCTCCTTTTATCTACCTTATCAACAGACGAGTAAAACATATGGAATAAAAATAAAAATTTAAAAAAATAAATAAAAAGAAAGAGGCAAAGCAAAAGCGTTGCCTCTCCACCTCCTCTACTTTATGAGTGTCTACTCTGTGTTCTCTGCAACTCTAACGACTACTCATGGACTCTTATTATAAGGGTTGCATGTTGGGTCTTCCTTGCCCCAGATTGCATTTCCAAACCACCAGCAATTGCTGGTTAAAGCTTTATTTTTTTCTTAAAAAATAAAATCTAATTAGTAAGTCTAAAAAAATTTTTTTTAAATGGAGCACTAGGCAGCTATTGTTGCCACCACTCAATGTAGGAAAAATCAATAACAGCTTTAGTGTAGAAAACAGAGGCTTTGTGACTCCCTGTATTATGCCAGTGTTCCGTTCTTCAGAAAGAATGGCGGTGACTGTGCTGTGGTGGAGAGAAAGTTGAGTTTGAATACAGAAGACCTTAGTTCCAATCTGAGCCCTGTCACTTACCAGTCATAAGGACTCTGGCCAGTCCCTTGCCTCTCAGAGTCTCACTGTCATTCTCTGTACATGTGGTTGTTGTACAGCCTTAGGAGGTTCATGTGAAATAAGGGATGTGAAAGTGTTTTGCCAACTGTAAAGCCCTATATGATTTGTGGGGCGTCATGTTTTCTAAGCGTTGGTCATGATCATCAACCATGAATCATTTACACATGTATTGAGTGCCTCTTTCATATAAGACAAGTTACGAGGGATTGGGGAGATGAGGTGGTTTCAGATGTAGTTACTGTCCTCAAGGGACTTACAATCTACCTAAGGAGAAAGAAGTTACTTACAATAAGAGAAGAAACTGTACTGCCTCCCATGGTGTGCCAGTCTGAAAAGATGCCTAGAAAGGCCATGTTTTAATTCTAACCCAATTTTGCAGAGCAAGATTTAAGTCCGGGTGGGCCACGGTGGCTCAGCAGGCAGGAATGCTTGCTTGCGATGCCAGAGGACCTGGGTTCGATTACCGGTGCCTGCCCATGTAAAAAAAAAAAAAAAAAAAATTTAAGCCCTTTTCAGTACTGTATGTTGGAAAGTTAATTAGATTATCACCTCAGAAATGTGACTCACCCAATTGTGGGTATTAACTTTTAAATAGAGAGATATGTTATTCCACTCATTCAGGTGGGGCATGATTATTTTACTGGAATCCTTTAAAGGAGGAAACATTTTGGAGAGAGTCCCTTTTAGAACGATGAGATGGCCACATGAACTACCAGAATCCACACAGTCAGAGACCTTTGGAGATGAAGAAGAAAAATGCCCTCGAGGGAGCTTCATGAAACAAGAAGCCTGGAACAAAAGCCAGCAGACATTGCTGTGTTGGCTATGTGCCTTTCCAGTTGAGAGAGAACCTTGGACTTCAACTGGGTGAAGTTTCTTTCTTGAGCGAAAGTAACCTCTTTTTGGTCCCTTAATTTGGACATTTTTATAGGCTTGCTTTAATTGGACATTTTCATGGCCTTAGAACTGTAAATTAGAAACTTATCACATTTCCCTTCTTAAAAAGCTATTCTGCTTCTAGTATATTGCATTCCGATAGCTAGCAAAGTAGAACTCATGGCAAGAATGGTCCATTAATAAGAGAGGGTAGAGAAGGAAGGAACACTAGCTTTCATGAGCAGAGTAGGACTTGAGCTGAATATCAAAAGACAGACAGACAGCCAGGTTGTTGTCAGGCGCCCAATGCCCATTTGGTCACAGAGGGGACAGTAGGGCTGAGTAGAAAAAGGAAGGCATGCAGGCTAAACAAATCCTGGGTTTACACTTTGCCAGTCAATTCACCTTTCCCTTAAATTTTTCTTAAAATGTGCATCATCTCATTTGATTCCTACATATATCAGAGAAATGTTACAGGAAGGTCAAATATTGCATTTTGTATACCTGGACTTTAAGTCTTTGGGAATGGATAAATCAAGCGAACAAAGAGACTACTAATATGTCATTCATAGTTTTCATCATATTCCACATTTTCATCAGACATCAAACTAAAAGTTTCATGTTCATGCAACCCAGGAAGTCTCTGAATAACAGGTTGTCTGTATTAAGGAATTCCTTTCTTGGTGCTCAGACCACAGGGGTATGCTAATGAAACAAAGCAAAGGACCCGGATGTAATGGCCAGTTTCTGTTCCCTAAACTGCCTGGTGTCTGTTTATGGACACATAGATACCAAGCAGAGCCAAGCTACAGCCATTCTCAGAGCTTCTGGCATGCACATAAGAATATCACTCCAGGAATATTAAGCCTCTCTCTCTCTTACGTCCTTTCTTTTCATTCATGGTAACTTTAGAGGTACTATGAGGGAGAAATTCCAGACCTCAAAGTCCTACCCCTAGAAAGGGATAATCTGGTTCAACCCTCTAGCAAACTGCTCCCAGAGGCCAGTGCCCTAGCAAAAGGCTCTTTTATAGGAGCACTTCTGAGTGCGGTGTTGTTTAGAAATGCTTATTCTACCAAAAGAACGGGATGGCTGCAATCCACATTTAAAGGCTGCCCTTGGTTGCTTTCATTCCAGTGCTTTCTCCAATGGGCTATTGCCTTTTCAGTGCTGAAACAAAGGGGACTGCCCTGTGATAAGCCAGGGCAGGGAGCTGGCCCAGGCTAGGCCTGTCTATGGGATGAGGGTGATGATCAAATGTGTGATTCATAGCTGGGAGCAGCTGCCAACTCCAGCTGGAGGGATGCAATAGGCCCTGGCAGGGAAGGAGCTCTCAGCTCTGTGCCCTATGTGTCTTCTGCAAGCAGAGCACAGCCCCTGCCCTGGCTGCCCTCCCCCAACCCTTTTCTCCACGGCAAACCATTCCACAGGCCAACACCCAGCGAGCTCCTGTATTTTCTCTCTGTTCAATCAGGTGCTTCAAACAGCACATGACTACTGTTGGACTCAGCCCAAAGCTGCAGCATCAGGATTCTTTTGTTTAAGAGTTAACCCCAAGTTCCATAAGCGAGTGCAGTGAGAGGAGTCCTTGTTGTTTCACTGCAGCTCTCTAAGTCATGGAAAAAATGACCACTCTGGAGCCACAGTAAGGGCCAGCCACAGAGGGCCACAACCTCTTATTTTCCTTAGACGCTATCTCTGGGAGATCAACCCCCAAGTCTTTTTCTCTGAGAACTGGCTGTGGTCACGAGGTTGCATTTGCTGCTAGGGATCAATGCAGAATTTGTCAAAGAAGTGTTGGGTTTCAAGTGCAAGGACTGGCAGTGTCACTCCAGGGACTAGTGAGGGCCTGAGAATGAATTCCATCATTTAGCTCAGGGTTCTGCTGCCAAAGCCAATTGGGGTTTGGGAAGCCTCAGAGTTTCCATCTGGGAAGAAAAACCATCTAAATCTCTCAACAGAAATAAAATGGCTAGGTCTAAGGCCTAAACCATGGAGCAATATTCAGCAAGGGATCATTTAAAGTTTGATGAGTGAGTATTTTTCATGCAGTGCAAAAAATGATGTCTTTGATGCCTGTGGGTAGATGGGAAGGAAGACTTGTCATCTCTCTGAATCCAGTGAGAGGTCAAGTCACTTCCTCTCTTTCATGAAGTCCGTTGACATACTACCACATGACAAAAGCAAAGTGCACTTGTGTCTCTAGTAGATAAGCTTCTATGTAAGAAAGTAAAGGAAATAAGAAATACACCTGTATCAGCTCAACGTGCAAATGAAACACTGAAAGAATAATGCTAAACTAATGAGCCTGGTTACTAGAGAGGGTGAGTAGGTGGAAACAGGGTAGAAGGCATGGGGGAAGTGCTATGTCTCTGAGTATACCTGTGTCAGTTTGAAAGTGTTGTGTACCAGGGAAAGCCATATCCAATCCTGATTCAATATTGTAGGGTGGAAACCGTTGTTTACGTAGTTTCCATGGAGATTGACCCACTCAATTGTGGGTGTGGCCTTTTGATTAGCTAGAGATGTGGCTCTGCCCATTTAAGGTCAGTCTTGATTAGTTTACTGGAGTCCTTTAAAAGAGGAAACATTTTGGAAGAAGCTGAACTCTTGGAGACCAGTTGCTTCAGAGCTGACATAGACATGTACGTTTGAAGATGCTTGGAATGCGGACAGAGAGAGCAGATGCCTAGACAGGGAGTTGGGAGATGCAGAGCACAGCAGATGTCAACATTTGCCTTCCCATGATATGCTAAGCAAGCCAAAACCCAGAGTTGTGTCCCAGAGTTGTGTCCCAGAGGAGCTAAGTAAAGGCCCACAGATGCTTAGAGAGCAAACCACTGGCATCAGGAGCAGGAAGCAACAGAAATAGGAACAAAGACCAGCAGATGCCAGCTATGTGCCTTCATGTGACAGACATCAACTTTGCTTGAGTCAAGGTATCTTTCTCTGGATGCCTACGTGTGGACATTTTTATGGCTTTAGAACTGTAAACTGGTAACTTAACAAATTCCCTTTTTAAAAATCATCCCATTTCTAGTATATTGCATTCTGGAAGTATTAGCAAACCAAAAAAATACCTTTTTGAATAATTTTGACTTGTAGAGCCATGTTTTTTATTGTTCTGGTTTGCTAAAGCTGCCAGAATGCAATAAAGCAGAAATGGGTTGCCTTTTACAGTGGGGATTTATTAGCTTACAAAGGTACAGTTCTAAGGTCATGAAAATGTCCAAAGCAAAGCAACAACAGAATGATACCTTCTCTGAAGAAAAGCCTCTGGCATCCAGCATTCCTCTGTCAGATACCAAGGCAAATGACCGGCATCTGCAGGTCCTTTGCTCTCGGGTTTCATTGCTTTCATCTCCTGGTTCCAATGGCCTCCTCTCTGAGCTTCTGTGGATCCTCTCATAGCATTTCCAGGGCTTTTCTCTCTAAGCTCCTTTGCCTTTTTCTGTCTTTTATCCTCTCATAAAGGACGCCAGCAAAGGACTAAGACCCACCTTGGATTGTATGGGTCACATCTCAGTTGAAACAACCTAATCAAAAGGTCCCACCTACAACAGGTCTGCACCCACAGGAATGGATTAAAAGAACATGGACTTTTCTGGGGTATGTAACAGCTTCAAACCAGCATAGCTATACATACTCAAATAAACAAAACCAACATGGACATGGGGCAGAAAATTCCTGTTACTCCTTTAGGAAAACTGAAATGTGTCTACATCATGATGTGAATAAAGGATATAATGGGTACAGTTCTTAAAAGTCTTTCTCAAATTTTTATGGAAATCTGTTGTAAACCCTGAAATTAAACTCTACACAATCTAGGAACAGGGAAATGGGCATAGCTGCCTTAGCCCTAGAGATCTTTGAGAATAGACAGGTGCCTGCATAATTGAAGAAAAGGGCTTATGGGTCTGAGCACCCTTCCCTTATGGAAAGCCATCAATGTTGGATGCAGGCAAGTGGTAAAGCATGCATTTGTCTCTCAATCTTGCTTTCTCATTTCTTGTTTTTCTTCCTTGCTTAGAGCACCGTGCTCAGCTCAACACACTCCATGTCTGATTGCTTCTGATAAGGCAGTGAGGCAGGGGTCTACCTAATAACCTTTAAGTCCTATTACAGTCTCTGAAAATCTTGAAGAGGTCTTTTAAGCACATCCAGTTTTTTGAGGACAGTCTGTTTTGGGAAACAGCTGTAATCACCTCTGGTAAAGGAGCTGGAAAGAATCGCATCTAGCATTCAGAATATGCAATAAATGTATATGTCCAAGTCCTTTACAACTTGCACCCACTGGGATAGTCCAATACTAGGACTGTTGACTAGCAAAAAATATTCCTGAGTATACTTTACTTTGCCTACCCCACTCCAGAGAGAGTGGATCTAGTTAGGTCCCAGGAGGAAAGATCCACATTGGAGAAGACTCTGAGAATCCAGGATCCATGAGGCTCCAAACTGGTCGTGGAAGTTCT
Source organism: Myrmecophaga tridactyla (assembly GCA_004026745.1). NCBI lineage: Eukaryota > Metazoa > Chordata > Mammalia > Pilosa > Myrmecophagidae > Myrmecophaga > Myrmecophaga tridactyla. The sequence continues at coordinate 19,189 of PVIY010038957.1, forward strand.
GGTCCACCTAAGTTCCCCCTAAATCAATGATAACCTTTTCTGGGGTCCCTAGAGCCCATGAAGCTACCTCGTTACCACTTTTCTGGTGAAAAAGATCTTCTAGGACATCTTTTTGCTGGAGTAGAGCTCCTCAGCTGCCCCTTAGGCAGTATGAATTCAGAAAGTGAAGGAAAGAGTCATTTGTCAAGACATTTCGTCCCAAGACATTTGACCCCAAGCATTTTATTTCTGTCTTATTTTTAGTGATACATCAGCTGGGTTAAATATTGATTTCTAATGAATCAATTCCATTCACATCACCTTCTATTAAATATGCCAAGCAGATTTTACATTTACTACTTTTAGCTAGATTTATTAAGCTTATCCTTAAGTTCTCAAAGATTTTTGGGTTTTCAGCAGAGAGGGAAAGGGCTGCCTCATTTATGGACTCGATACTTATTTGAGCTTCACCAACGCTTTATTAGAAGTCATATAGAATCTAGGGATCAGTTGAAAATTTCAGTGATTACAACTTTGAAAGTAAATAGGATTTTGTTTATGTTTAAAGAGAGAATTTCAGGGAAGTCATTAAAGTAACACGTTTTTCTCCCCGTGTCAAAGTCTTCCTAATTGTTTTGTGGACATGAAATATCACAGACCTTTTCCCTAGCCCTAATCTTTTGCAAACCAGGAAGTGTTACATAGTGCTAAATCTCCAGCTACCTGAACCCTGTCTTTTATTGATCCAGCCATGTAGTATGATAAGTAAATAATCCCCTGAAGTGCTTATTTTGCTTCTGGCAAGGATAGAACAATTTAGAAGTGTGGCTTTATAACGCCTACAAGAAATAATTTAGGTACAGAATCAGGAGAAGAAAAAGATTCCATCTTGGCATGAAAAAAGGAAAGGCCCATTAATGACAAAAATTATAAATGCAGAAAGCATATGGGGAGTGACTTGACTCAGAGCCTGAGAGAAGAAAAATTGGAGATTTAAATACCAGTAATGCATCTAAAGCCAAGATAAAAAAGGAGATGAGCTCACAGCTATCAGGAGCATGTAATAGCCAGGTGTTCTGAAACTGTCATCATACAAAGGTCCCTGATTATTTCTGAACCTTGGTTTTGCAATTTGAGAGATGCAACTACTGTTTAACATATTTACTGCTTGAGCTTTCTGTGAGCTAAAGTCATGCATTCCAGGTGTATTTCAAAATAACAAAAAAACCAGTTTGATTGAACCCCTGACTTTAGTATGTCTGAAGCTATCAAACCTAAAATGTGCAGCTGTATAACTTATTTATTGTAAAGGCAAGCCCATGATTATTAATGGGCACTGATTACTTTGTAGAAGTGCTTGATGGAGCTGTACTGGAAATACGTTTGGATTTCATTAATGGTGGGTATAAGAAATTGTTCTACCTAGAAAAATGCCTTGCTTTTTTTTTTTTTGTAAATGGGAACATTATTCGTTGTCATTAAGCAAGGAAATCCTTGACAAATTACCTTCAGACCAAGCACTGGGAAAAAGGTTTGCTTTTTCTGATGGCTTGAACTGTTAACTAAAATACACAAAAAAAGAATCCTGTAGCCAGTTGTTTTCTATTTTCCCTGAGATGATGGGAAGCTCTGAAGGAAGTTTTACATTCAATTGCTCTCATTCTTCCCAATCAGAATTTATTGCTAGTTTCTTCTCTTCCCACCCTCACTTTTGGTTCCTTTTGATTTTTAAAACTGTTTTTACAACCACGGTTTTATTTTTCCAAAGCAGGTGGCATATAAAAAACTATGCAATTAATTCAGAGATTAAAAATGTGCCTCCTGAGAAGACATGTGTTTCCAAACGGCACCGCATTCCCCCCCAGCAGGCTGTTTGTTTCCTCCCTCTCTATTGTTTATTTACTTGAAGTGACAAAGGACAAGAAAGCAAAAGACAACAAGTTGAGGGCGGAGAGATGGCCTGGAAAAGTCCCAGGAGCAAACAACTGCCAAAATACGACCCTAGAAAACAGATATGCCCTATGGAGAATTATGATTTCCATGCTCAAAGACTCTTTCTTCCCCAACCATATTTGGAAGCCAGTTTTAGCCAGATCTTTCATTACCTAAGCAACAATTGAAATTATAAATGTGCGCTAGGTGCTTTTTGCCAGGGATTTGTGGGAATGAGTGTGTTTATGGGCAGATGGGAGGCTGCAAAAGGAGTGCAATTAACAGGCATAAGGGGATTTGGGAAGAGTTACGCATCCTGGTTGCTAACCACATTCCCAGATTTCCAGAACACCCTTTAGCTCTTTGCAGTAACTTTACATTGTCTATGGTTGTTAACAAGGTTTTAAAAATGGACGAGTTCCCTAGTTGGAAGATTGACCTGTAGGTAGAAATACAAGGGTCTGGTGGCTTATTCCCTACAAAGGACTATTGACATTTTGTGTGTGTCTAGTCTTGAGGAAAAAGTATTAAGTGCTTTTTAATACTTTCTGTGCACTTTTAAAAGCATGGCAATAAATATGAGATGGAACTATTGTTTAACATATTTAGTGCTTGAGCTTTCTGTGAGCTAAAGTCATGCGTTCCAGGTGTATTTCAAAATAACAAAAAAAACAGTTTGATTGACCCCCTGACTTTAGTATGTCTGAAGCTATCAAACCTAAAATTTGCAGCTGTATAACTTATTTATTGTAAAGGCACAACAGTGCCTGGATAGTAAATGCCAAAAAAATGTGTTAAATGAATGAATTTTTAAAAAATGGAAATCTGAAGTCATTTAGAATGGCAGAGAGGGTACAGGCTTGAGCAGTCAGGACACTGCAGTTCTGTCCTTGCCCTGCCACACTCTAGTTTGTTGTCACCAGGCGCCCATACAGTCTCTGCCTTCTCCCTACCCCAGGACGCTGAGCCTTCAAACTGCTTCCCCCAGGCTCCCTCTAGCCTTTAGCCCCACTGGCCTTAGTCTGGAGATGAGGGGTCTGAAACAGAGACAGCTAGGTAATTCTCTCCCTCTCTTCATCTCAGCCAGTGGCAATCTCACCCATCCCCTGTGGGTGGCCGTGCTCTGGACCCAGATCTTGTATTGCCTCACCATCCTTTGTTTGCTCTCACAACCCTGCCCACCCCTCTCTAAGTGGTCCCTTGTTAAGGTCTTTTCATGAGAACCTTCTGGGGTGGATTCTGTTTTCATCCTTGTCACTGACCCATACAAATGGTGACCAGCTTGGGCATTCTGGAAATGGGTCTGGGGCAGTCAAGTTACATTCAAACCACTGAGTTTTCTTTTTCTCTTCTTTCCTTTTTAAAAAAAAAAAAAAATTTAACAAGAGGGTAAAGAGATCCCACAATGAATGGGGTTGTGTAAGGCCAGAGTTCAGGCCTCATTCTGTTCCAGAACTTTCCTTCAGGACCTGGCGCTGAGCTAGAAACGTGCATAATTATAGGTGAAAACTAGGGAGAGCTGGGGAGGGGACGAGGGGAGGCCAGAGTGGACAAGAACATCCGTAGTCTTTCGTATTTATAAATTTTATACATATATTATATCCAAGTATGACAGTCATTTGTACCATTTCCCAGGGAGACGCTGATGTTTCTAAGGCAAGGAAAGGGCAAGGCTGGGCTGGGGGCGTGGCAGGTATGGAAGCGGGCAGCTAAAGTGCAGGGCGAGGGGCCAGGCTCACAGAAGCTGCAGGAGCTTCAGCGTCTGCAAGAGGGTTCCGGGCTCTGCAGGCGCCAGGTACTGGCAGCAAAGCCAGTCCTCCAGCTCCACCCCCCGCCTGCGGTCCACCGCCTTCTCGGCAAACTTCATCATCATCACCGCCCGCTTCACGTCGATCCAGTTCTGCAGGGTGCCGCACAGCGCCTCCTCGGGCGTGCCCAGCTGCTCCACCAGCTCCCGCCGCGGCCCCCACAGCAGGCACTGCAGCACGCGCTTGGCCTCGCCGATGCAGATGCGCTTGATGGGGTCGGCCTCCAGCAGCAGGTGGGCGAGCTGCTGCAGGCCCGGCGAGTAGAGGGACAGGGCGGGCAGCGGGGGCAGGTCCTCCTGCCTGTAGTCCCGCTCCCGCAGCTGCGCCCGCACTTCAAACGGGTTGGGCTGGTGGAGCAGCTCGTAGATGAGGATGCCCGTCTGGAACTCATCAAACTTGCGGTACTGGGAGGCGGACACAATCTCAGGTGCCAGCCGGGCCTGGCTCTTCTTCTGCTGCGGGTTGGCGGTGCCGCCGGGCTTCTGCTTGGCCTTCAGGAAGTTGCTGATGATGAGCCGGGGCAAGTGCTTCTCCCCTGGAGCTCCCCGACAGGCGGCGGCCGCTGGGAG
>PVIY010038958.1:0-23470 GCA_004026745.1 Myrmecophaga tridactyla
ATAGAGTTCGAGAGGCTACTCTAGAGTTGCTCTTATGCAAGCTTTGGGTAGATCTTGCTACCTATCATAACCTCCAACCCCCAACCAGACCATTCCAGCCAATCCTAAAGAACATCTAGGGCAATATATAAGATTCCACAAGGGTTCCAGGCACTAGAGTAACTCGCCGAAAACCTACAACCTCCAGATGCGCCCCTGGTCCAGGTAAGTCCTGAAACATAGCCCAGCCTCTCCAGAACATCAGATAGTTCCAACTCCCTACCCCATATTAATGACAGACCCTTCCAATATCAAAAATTTGGAATTGCCACAGCCCAAACAACTCCAATGAGAGGTATGGAAAGATCAAAGGTGATCGTGGAATTATACATAGAAGATAGGACTTAAATGACTTTGAATGCTGAATCATCAAACTGATATCTCTTTTAGTCTTCAGTATTTTAGAGCAGTTAGAAGCAGAAACCTAAAATTGTGAAATTGTAATCCATGTCAAAGCCAGAAATATGTTCTACAACTAATTGTGGTGCTGTGCTTGGAAATGTATAGCTTTTTTGTATATATGTTACTGTTCACAAAAAAGGAAAGGAAAAAAAGTCAATTGTGATGATAAAGTATTTAAGCCCTCTAGCCTCTTATATTCTGGAGCAGATAGAAGGAAAAATATGAGAGGATCATATGGTAGCTCATGACAAATTCTGGGATCTATTCTGTAACCACTTTCTGGAGAGTGCTTTGAAAACTATTGCCTTTTTATTTCTTTGCTTTGTATATATATGTCATAACTATACAATAAAAAAAGTTTTAAAAAAACAAAACAGCATTGTACTCACAAAAGGATAGATATACTAACCAGTGGAGTTGAATTGAGAATTCAGAAATAGACCCTTACATCTATGGTCAATTGATTTTTGATGAGGCTTCCAAGTCCACACAACGGGGAAAGAATAGTCTCTTAAATGGAACGGAGAGAACTGGAAATTCACATGCAAAAGAATGAAACAGGACCCCTATCTGAAACCATACACAAAAGTTAACTTAAAGTGTATCAAGGACTTAAACATTAAGTACTAGAACTATAATATTCCTAGAAGAAAAGGTAGGAAAGCATTTTCAAGATTATGTGTAAAGCAATGGTTTCTTAGACTTTACACCAAAAAGCACAAGCATCAAAAGAAAAACTAGATAAATGGGACTGCCTCACAATGACACATTGTTATGCATACAGGACCTTGTCAAGAAAGTGAAAAGGCAGCCTATTCAATAGGAGAAAATATTTGGAAACCCCATATCTGATAAGGTTTTAATATCCAGAACATATTAAGAATTCCTACAGCTCAATAATAAAAAGACAAACAACTCAATTAGAAAATGAGCAAAATACTTGAACAGATGTTTCTCCAAAGAGGAAATACAAATGACTAAAAAGCAAATGAAAAAGATGCTCAAAATCACTAGTGATTAGGGAGATGCAAATCAAAACAACAATGAAGTATCATTTCAAACCTACTAGAATGGCCACTATTGAAAAAAAAAAACAGAAAACTACAACTGTTGGAGAGGATGTGGAGAAATAGGAGTACTCATTCATTGCTGGTGGGAATTTAAAATGGTGCAGCCAATGTGGAAGACAGTTAGGCAGTTTCTCAGGAAGTTCATTATAGAAGAGCTATGTGATACACCAATCCCACTGCTAGGTATTCCCAGAAGAAATGAAAGCAGTGACTCAAACAAATATTTGCACACTTATGTTCATAACAGCATTATGCACAATTTCCAAAAGATGGAAGCAACCGGAGTGTCCATCAACTGATGAATGGATAAACAAAATGAAGGAATGAAGTCCTGATGCATACAACAGCATGGATAAACCTTGAGGACATTATGTTGACTGAAATAAGCCAGACATAAGAGGGCAAATATTGAATGATCTCACTGTTATGAGCTAATTACAGTAAGCAAACTAAAGAGTTAGAATCTAGAATACAGATTACTGGTAGATAGACTGGGGTTAGAAAATGGGACATGGATGCTTAATTTGTACAGAATTTCTATGTAGGCTGATGGTAAAGGTAGAGAAATGGGTGGTGGTGATGGTAGCGTGTTATTGTGAGTGTAACCAAAAGCACTCAACTGTATAGTTGAATGTGGTTAAAAGAGGAAAGTCTAGGATGTATATATTACTAGAACAAAAATTAAAAGACAAAGCGCAGGACTGAAGGGTACAAGGGTAGTTCAGTGGTAGAATTCTCACCTGCTATGAGGGAGACCTGGGTTTGGTTCCCAGTCCATGCACTGCCCCAGAAACAAACAAACAAAAATTCAACAAATGTTCCTGCAATAACGGAATCCTCACATGGAAAAATAATGAAATGTGACCCCGCCACACAACATACAAAAACAAACAAACAAACAAAAACAGGACTGTACCACATAGTAAGCCCTATTGTGGACAATGGATTGTAGTTGATGATGCAGCTATAACAATGCTCTTTAATGAATTATATCACATATATGATACCAATGCAAGATGGTAATAATAGGGTGGTGTATGGGGGAAAAGCACCTAATGTCAATAATGGATGATAGAACTATTTCGATAATCTTTCATCAATTTTAAGAAAGATAACTACTGTTAAAATGAAATAGTACAGGCTCTGTGCTCCTCCCTTCTTAACAGACAGCCACATCTTTTCATGCACTGCCAACTTCATCCCTGAGACACAATAGTGAAGGTAAGAATAAATGAATTTGCCCATACTGGGCATCTGGTCACCAAGGCTGCTGTAAACTCCTGTAAAGTACAGGTTGTTGCCCCTTCATTGACCTCAATTACATGGTTCTATATTTTCCAGTATGATTTCACCCAGGTCAAGTTCAAAGTCCCTGTCAGGGCTGAGAACAGGAAGCTTGTCATCAATGGGAATCCCAATACTATGTTCTAGGAGTAAAATACCACCAACATCAAATGGGATGATGCTGGCGCCAAATATGTTGTGGAGTTCACTGGGGTCTTCATGATCCTGGCGAAGGCTGGAACTCACTTGAAGGGGGTGCCAAAAGATTCATCATTTCTGCCCCTTAGGCCAATGCCCCCTATTTTGTGATGGGAGTAACAACTCCCATAAGATCATCAGCAATGCTTCCTGCACCACCAACTGCTGGGACCCCCTGGCCAAGATCATCCAAGACAACTTCGGTATCATGTAGAGACTCATGACCACCGTCCTTGCCATCATTGCCACCCAGAAGACTTTGGATGGGCCCTTTGGGAAAATGTGGCCTGATGGCTGTGGGACTACCCAAAGCATCATTCCTGCTCTACCAGCACTGTCATCCCAGAGCTGGATGGGAAGCTCACCGGCATGACCTTCTGCATCCACACTTCAATGTGTCTGTGGTGGATCTAACTTGCTGTCTGGAGAAAGCAGCTAAATACAATGACATCAAGAGGGTGGTGAAGTGGGTGACAGAGGGCCCCAGAAAGGGCTTTTTAGGCTGTATTGGGGACCAAGTTGTCTCCTGCGATGTTAACAGTGACACCGACTCTTCCACTGTTGATGCTGGGGCTGGCATTGGCTACAGCAACAGGGTGGTGGACCTACATGCCCTCCAAGGAGCTTCTGGGGAGTCCTAGCCCCAAGTTCATCCCCCAATACTGAGAGTTGCCCATCCTCAACAGCTTCTGTCATGGTCAGGTTCATGTGTTAACTTGGCCAAGTGGTGGTACCTGTTTGTCTGGTTGGGGAAGTGCTGGCCTGTCTGTTGCAATAAGGACATTTCATAGAATTAAATCATGATCACGTCAGCTGCATCCACAGTTGATTCCATTTGTAATCAGCCAAGGGGAGTGTCTTCTGCAATGAGTGATGCTTAATCTAATCACTGGAAGCCTTTTAAGGAGGATTCAGAAGAGACGGGCTCTCTTCCTGCTTCAGCCTGCCAGCTTCTCCTGTGGAGTTCGTCCAGACTCTCCATTGGAATCATCAGCTTCATAGACTGCCCTGCGGATTTTTGACTCTGCAATCCCACAGTTACATGAGACACTTTTATATATTTATATTTGCGAGTGTTTCCCGTTGATTCTGAAGAGGGGAGGGGCTTAGAGAGCCCTACTTTGTCATGTCCCACCAACAAAATACTCTGTACCATCCCCTCAAATAAAATATGATTTATTTTAAAAAGTGCTATCATTAATAGTGACAAATGTTTCACACCAATGCAAGGTGCTGGTGGTGGGGTGGCTTACAGGTAGCCTGTATTTTATTTTGTAAACTCATAACTTCTCTAATGAAAAAAAAGTAATTTTTTTTAGTGTAGAAACTACAATTAAATAAAAGCAAAGAAAAATCATCTCTAATTCTACTATAGAACCGTTCTGAACATTTTTGTGTATGCTTTTGCGGTTACCTTTCTATACATAGATAACCACATATATAGATTTCCTACAAAAAAATGAGTGTGCTAGTTTGGAAGTGTTTTGTACCCCAGAAAAGCCAAGTCCTTTAATCCTGATTCAATATTGTAAGATGGAAAACTTTGATTAGATTGTTTCCATGGAGATTGACCCACTCAGTTGTGGGCGTGACCTCCTGATTAGATGGAGATGTGACTCTGCCCATTGAAGGTGGGGTCTTGATTAGTTTACTGAAGTCTTTTAAAAGAGGAAACATTTTGGAGAAAGGTCAGAGCTGATGGAGTTGCAAACATTTGAAGATGCTTAGCGTGCCAACAGAGAGGGCAGACACCTAGACATGGACATTCAGAGATTCAAAACCCAGCAGATGTTGCCATGTGGTTTCCCATGAGAGCTAAGCAAGCCAGAACACAGAGTTGCACCCTGGAGGAGCTAAGTGAAGGCCCACAGATATACAGAGAAGAAGCCACTGGCATCAGAAACTGGAAGCAACGGAACCGGGAACAAGGACCAGCAGATGCCAGCCACAAGCCTTCCCATGTGACAAACATTGGCCTTTCTTGAGTCAAACTGTCTTTCTCTGGATGCCTTAGTTTGGACATTTTTATGGCCTTAGCCCTTTATATAAGGCAAATCATTTCTGGTATATTGCATTTCTAGCAGCATTGACAACCTAAAACAATGGGTAAAACTACACTTACTGCTTTTACCTGCTCTATTCACCCTTTACCTATATGTGAGTCATGAATATATTTCCAGGTGGCGCCAGGTACATACCTGCCCCTCTAGACCACTCTCCATTCTTTTCCACCCCTGTCCACCTATCCTCTGCCCTGGATGAACTCCATCCAAAGGGTCCATGACCCTTATCGTTGTTAGTCCAGCTAATAGGAGCCCAAGCCAGAGATGGGAGGAGGGAGGAGAGTCTATTCCCCCAGCTTCGGCCCTGCAAGGTCCCTTGGAGTGGGTTTGTCCTTTGATTAGTGGTCACTGCACCTCCCAAGGCCACCACCTACATGCAGCTCTCTCTGGTTACACATCTGGTCACCTTTCCCCCACTGTGTCGTCCCTTTGGGCTGATGGGATGATAATGCTTTGCTGCTTGTCCCAAGTTCCTGCACCATCCCCTGTGATCCCTTTCACCACTCACTCTTGCATAATTATTCCTTTTATAAAGAAATCCGCCCTAGATAATCAAATGTAGCACCCTGACTGATACTAAATATACTTTTCCACCAGCCTGTTTAATGGCCACATACTAGTTCATTGCATGAGTGTGCCACAAAACTTGCTTTGTAATCCACGAATTAATTTAACCAAATCCTCTACTATTATTATTTATTTAAGTAGTTCTAGTTTTTCACTTTTATAAAGAACATCTCAGTGAGCATCTTTTTAGTAAATCATTTGGCATAGACATGATTATTTATTTAAGATAAATCTGTAGAAATTTATTTGAACACAGGCTTAACATAATCTAAAGTTTTGCATACAGAATTTCGAGGCTTTTGATATATACAGAAGGCTCTCGAGAAATTTTATGCCAGCTTACACTCCCATCAGGAGTGAAGAAAAATGCCTATTTCTTAGCACCAGTTCTAATAAACCTTGTTGGATAAAATAAGGAAGCCCAAAAGCCTGTGGTCCCGGGATTTGTCACTAAATGTAGGACTCCTCACTGTAGATGTGAAGAGAAAAGAAATCAGCTTTCTCAATAGCATCTAGAGCTTCCTGGAGTGGAAAAGCGTCTTTAATGAGAAAAAACACAAGTGCCACCCCTAGTTCAGGGTTATCAAGAGCTTGTCTGAAATACTTGTAATGAATGGTTTAGGTCAATGAGAGGGTGATTCCAATTAAGGAATTTTAGTAGAGAGGAGAAGGCAGCTGCTGGCTTGAGTAAGTGAATGACCATCATTGTCTGAGATTAAAGCAGCAAACCCTTTCAAATAGAGAATGCATTGTTTGGGAGAACTGATTAAGAACATGTCTGGAAATGGACGTCAGTGTATATGGGGTGGTTGTTCTAACTATAGAGTTTGTGATTTACTTCATGACATCGCCCTTATCTTGAGTGAGTTATGATATTTTCTGGGTTTCAGCCATGAGATCTCTCAATGAGCTGACCTCATTGTGATAAAATAGAGTTCAGGCTATTCATCAACATCTATCTGGGCACACTGAGTAAAAATAATAAATGGGCAACTGTGTAATGCTTAGATATAATCTTATTAGGAGGCCTTTGTGGTTAAGTTGTGGGAACTGAATTACGATGAACTAATTTCTTAACCTACTCTGAAATCTCAGAATCATTCTCTACTCTTCAGAAAATGATTCTGCCTAAAATGAAAATATATCTGTTACAAACTTCCTTTGTGTTTTGAGTGGCATCATGAGCAGTTCTGAACTACAAGTTGCTGGGTGAGTACAGAAAAGAATCGTGACTGAGGTACAGGGGGTCTGCCTCTGAGCCACTGTGGGACCTCCACGGGCTGCTAAAATCCCTGCACAGCTGTTCATTAATCCATAAAATCTGAGTCCTGCAGATAGGAAAATTAACATGTCTGCAAAATCTAAAAGAAATCAAGCTTCAGGAATGGGAAGATGTTGAAATAAAAGGTGAAAACAAAATCCACCATTCTAAAGACTACCCCCACACTCAGATGTGACTCTATCTTGAATTCATCATGATCCTCTGGCTCTAATTCTTTTCTGATTTCTAACTCTGTCCTGTTCCATACCAAGTCTGTTGTATTCTCCCGGCCCATGAATCCTCCCTCCCTTCTTTCCTTCCTTCCTTCTTCTTTCCTTCCTTCCTTCTTTCCTTCCTTCCTTCCTTCTCTCTTTTTTTCCATAGGAAATAAATGTGCATGAAGGCTCTGCTAAGTTCCAAGTACTATTCTGAGGGTTGAGACATTAAAAATGTCTAGAAGACATTGTTCACAGGTCTGCCCCTCTGCCCTTTTTCTGGAGTAGTATCCAATAGTCTTTCTCTCCAGGAGAAAATCCTGCTGTACCCATTGTCCATGGAAAGTCACCTCAGCTGCCTCCTGGATCGGTTCCTGCCTTTCATCTTTATCACTTCTCACTCTATCCCCACCTGGATCTGAGCGTTGGACCATCATACCCTAAGGGTGGCAGTGAGAGTCACTGATCCCGTGATTTGTGTTGAGACTCCAGGGCTCTTGGAAGAGATCTGTGACAATGTTTCAATCTGAAGAGGATTGAAAGGAGGAAGGGGACTTTTTTTTCATGTTAAGTTGCAGTAACAAGGATGGGGGGGTGTTTATTATTTATAGATTAAGTCACTGGAATAATTTTCTACCTCCCTCCAATAATCTATAACCACTTACCTCCCAAAGGAATGAACTGATGAGGAATCAAGTACGCCAAAGAGGGACCGCAACTCTTCTCCACATTCCAACCCCCAGCCGGCCCACAGGTGCCACATATGGGCACCAGGCTCATGTGAGGAAGGGGCTGGACCCTCTGGAGTGTGTGTGACAATAGAACTCTAGCTTCTTCTCCACTTCTGCACTCTCAAGAAATAGCATCAAGAAAGATGTCACCCCAGATAAGTAAAAAAAAATAAAAATAAATAAATAAATAATAGGAGGGGGTGCCAGTTTGAAATGATGATGTACCCTAGAAAAGCCGTGTTTTAATACTGATCCATCTCATGGAGGCAGCCTTTTTTAAATTTTAATCCCTATTAAGCGCTACAGGTTGGGAAATTGATTGGATTATCTCCACAGAGATATGACTCACCCAATTGTGGGTATCAACCTTTCATTGGAGGGAGATGTGGCTCCACCCATTCCAGATGGGTCTTGATTGGTTTACTAGACTCCTTTAAAACAGGAAGCATTTTGGAGAGACTCCCAAGAGCCACAAAAACCACAAAAGCCCATGCAGCCAGAGACCTTTGGAGATGAAAAAGGAAAACACCCCTGGGGGGGCGTCATGAAACAAGAAGCCTGGAGAGAAAGCTAGCCAACATTGCCATGTTTCACCATGTGACTTTCCAGTTGAGAGAACGTCATCGGCCTTTCTTGAGTAAGAGTAACCTCTTATTGATGCCTTAATTTGGACATTTCTATAGACTTGCTTTAATTTGGACATTCCATGGCCTTAGAACTGTAAACTAGCAACTTATTAAATTCCCATTTTTAAAAGCTGTTCCATTTCTGGTATATTGCATTCTGGCAGCTAGCTAACTAGAACAGGGGGATAAGGGTTAAAACAAATTGGGTAAATTTGGAAATACTAGTGGTCAGTGGGAGGAAGGGAAAAGGGGTATGGGATGTATGAGCTTTTTCTTTTTATTTCTTTTTCTAAAGTGATGCAGATGTTCTAAAAATGATCATGGTGATGAATACACAACCATGTGATAATATTGTGAGCCATTGATTGTATACCATGAATGGAATGTATGTGTGTGAATATTTGTCAATAATTTTTTTTTGAAAAAAGAAAGATGTCACCCCAATATGCATTTGTTCATGCATGTATTCACTCAGTCCAGCATATTTAAAAATTCAGGCTCAAGAATCCAATGACCTGGGCTCAACTCCCGATCCCAGCACGTCTTAACTATATGTCTGACCTTAGGAATATTACTCAAACCTTTTGTGTCTTAGCTTTCTCACCTGTAAAGTGAAACAATTACTAATTCCCATCTCATAGGGTTGTTGAGAGGACTAATTGAGGCATGGCATGTAAAAGGCTTAAGAATTCTGCTTAGTACGTGGGGGGAACAAAATGCAAGTTATCTATTATTGCACAAGAAATATTTCTCAAGCACCTACTATGTTTCAGCATGAAGGATCCACAGCCAAACAAGTCACCGCCTCTGTTGAAAACCACACACGATGACCAGGGCAGTCATCTTGTGCCCGGGGGAGAGGGGTGCACCCCCACAGGAGCCTGGGAGGGCACAGGGCTCAAGGAAAACTTACCAGAGGAAATGACCTTTAAGCAGAATTCTTAATGACAAATTAGACTTCACTAAATGGAGAAAGGCTGGGATGGAAGAGGGGAGAAAACTCCAGTGAACGAGCAATATTTGCAGAGGGTTTGATGAGGTTAGAGTATTATGGAAAGCTCCCTGTGGCAATGAGGAAGGAGCCAAATCATGAACTATTTGCTGCCTGGCTGAAGGAATTTAAACTTGTCTGAAAAGCTAAAGGGAGACCTGAAGGCTTTTAAAGACGCTGACCCCCTGAAGGGTTAGCAAACCAGGCTTTTCCTGTCCATCCTCATCATTGTTGTCTATCTGAAAGAAAACTTGTTTTTCTTTTTTTCTTCTTTTGTCATTTCAAGAACATCTGTACTTACACTTGTCCGGGATTTGAATTGCGGGCAGATTTTTTCCTTGAGCAGTAGTTAAGATTTCATATAGGCAACTGGCTAGATAATGAATGCTTGCTCCTGTGGGATTTTCTTTCCCCCAATTTCTTTTCTCATTCTGTGCAATCATTTCCAGAAAGGCCTGGTGATTGTATTTCTTCATCTGTGGTCCCTGATGTGGATGGACACATGGCTAGGTCTCCGCAGCATTTAGGACAAACATTGGCTGTGCCCTCAAGCCAGTGTGCAGAGAAGCAGCGGCTTTATTTGAGGAAATGTATTTATGGTACTAAATGGCTGTTCTAAATGGAGCCATTATCTGGCCTTTTCGCTGTTGCTATAAACGTCCCTCCAGAGGGCGGACACCAACAATAAGTCCATCATGCTTCCCCGACACAACTTCCAGGCAGTATTTATGCTGGCCCCAGACAATGCACATGTTTGTGCTTGGGTAATTTCAGTAGCATTTCTCGAACACTTAGGCACAAGCTTAATGCATGATGCTTTATTAAACATTTCCAGGGCTATCAAAAGCAGAAAGAGGAGAAAAAAAAAAAAGCAAGAGATTTATTAAATAGCCAGTGGAGATGAGGGATTGAAATGCAGCCCTACATTATTCATTCATATTCAGCTCCTTGGTATACGCCAAGAAGAAATCGTAACTAAATATTTTGGGGCCACTTCAAAGGATACTGTCTTTCTTCTGGACCCAGGGGTGCCCTCTCCAATAGGGTTCAGCGAAGAGAAACCCGGCTGCATGGAGAGCTTCCTGGGAACCACGTGTGAGGAACAGCAGGGCTGAAGCCTCTTGGGCTGAGCCCCTCTGAAGGCCTCTTGGAGAGCCATATCCACAGTAAAACAGAAACTTCCAGATTCCATGGTCCCAGACCACACTCGGCAAATACCCTCCTTGACATAGATGCTTTGAGATTTATAATTAAATATTTGTACCCAAAATCCAAAAATATCTCTTCTAATTTAACGTCAGCCTTTAACTAGTTCCAACCCCTTGCATTTGTATATTGTATCGGCGAGACTCTGCTACTAAAGATAACTTGTCTCCTTGCCCTTCGCGTTGAAATGATCATGATAACACGGTCTTCTTTTCTTCCTATTTGAAATTGTAATGACCTCATTTCTCCTTGCCAAAATCCATAAAAACCTTGAACCCTCTAAACTCAAGGAGATGGATTTTGGGCTGCTAAGCCATCTGCTCTCCTACTACGTGCCTAGTAATAAACTCTTCCTCTCTTTGAAAAAAAAAAAATACCGCTTCCATCCGTTGCTGCTTTGCTTCCCTACTTCTAATGCTTATAAGACCGAAATGGGAAGAGGTTCTTAAAGAATGTACCCATTTTTATTTATTTAAAAAAATGAACTGTGTATATATGGGTATAAATTTGTGTGGAAAGGAAGGAAGGATGGAAGAGAAGAAAGAAAGAAAAGAATTCTTGGATGCGGCTATGATATTTCTATATCCAGAGCATGGAATAGGGCCTGAAGTGAATTTGTTTGGATCTTAAGGGAAAGGATGATTATAGAAGGTTGGAGGATTTAGGAGCACAGCCAATGCTGGGTTCAATTATGTACAATTACGTGTGTGTGTCCAAAAAGACACACTTGTGATTCATCATTTCCAGGTTTGCTGTTCTGAGTCTTCATGGGGCAGCAAATCAACAACTATAGCCCAGGATAATTTTCTTTCCTTGGCTCCTTTTTAAAAATGCCTTTTCAGTTTTTCTGTGGCTACATAGGAGAGAGCCCGTGGTAGACACAATTCCTTCTTTTTAATACCTACAATGGATGAGGTGCCAATATCTTGTGTTCGTTAATTGAAGACATTTTTTCACCTTCCGCAAGTGAAACACGTGATTGCCCCAGATATGGAGCACAGCCAGATGGGACTGAACGATTAGAATACTTTTTTCAAAATGGAAGTTATCTTATAGACTTTTCCACACCATAAAAGGAATTTTTAAAGGAATATATATTTGTTCTTTGTAAAAAATCGGACACTATAACGGAAACTAACAGTACTTTATTTCCAACTACACAGCTTTTTATTCACAAAATGCTACAATAGATTTTGTACAGTTGTATATTGGCTTTATTTTTCTGTAACTTGATATTGTGATATTGATGTCAATAAATATGAAACATCATTTTAAATGGTTGCATGCTATTCCACTGCACAGATCCCTGTAATTTATTGAACCAATTTCTTACTTTTGAACATTGAGAAATGGCCTTTGCAGACTTATGGGATTGTTTCCTGGGATACCTCCCAGCAGTGGGATGTACTCATTGATTCATTAACACACATCCCTAATTGCTTGACACTGGGAAGGAGGAAGAATCAAAGCAGGCTGAGTCCGTTCTTCAGAATTTTTAGTCTGGGGGCAGAATTTAGGTATTAAATCAGGTATTAAAGTGTGATGAACATTTTCATGGGGAAAGTACAGTATTTTGGTTCAAAGGACATGAACTTTTAAAAAGAGTCCTGCTACCTATTAGATAACTGCTCTTCAAAAAACCTTGCATGGATGTATTCTCCCCCCAGCAGGGCTGCACACCTCTGTGTTCTTACTGCTAACGGTAACACTGTGGACTCACATTCTTTTTCATCTTTGCCAATCCCAAGGCCACAATTACTTCTCATTATGGTGTTTGTAGCTATTAATTATTTGTATAGGGTTCTGGTTACTTCTTTGTTGTTCTTTTCACTGGTAAGTATACACTTAGCAACCCTGCTTTCCTGTGTGTGGCTTGATTTCCCAAAGGTATGCTTAAATTTCACAGCTTGAGCAAATTGTTTAGAAGATAAAGTTTGTCCCTTGGATCCTCATTTGCCCAAACCTTTCTGACTTCACTACACCCCATGCAATGCTCAGGCCCCTTCCTGCTCATGCAGGGGTGGCTCCCTGCCCTGCTCTTTCTGAACACCCACCTCTGCTTTGGAGAGTTTGGAGCAGGCTGGTGGGACCTGGGACCCCTTCTTTATGACACATTCTACCCAAGGTTGATCTGCATGGGAGACTTTGGGCAAAAAAGGAAGAAACGAGTAAAGGGCTTAAGTAATGATCCAGTCTGGAAGAAGCTGAAGAAGCTGGGAAGATCTCCCCATAGGCTTATTTAATCATTCTTTGAGCTAAAGGCATGCCTGTCTTTTCTACTCTGTGAATCAATTTGTAAAGGATCATTCATCTGTTCACTCAAGATCTATTGAACACTTAATTTGTGCAAGGCTTAGTGTCTTAGTGTGTGTGCTTTCACTTATATGAGTATCATACATTGTTATATATTTCAGCCATTGTTACTCTGGTGGATCTATGAACCTGGAATGTCATTTTCCAGTAGGTAGAAATAGGCCCCATCAAAGGTCCCAACGAAGAGTGAACTGTTTGTTGCGTCAATCATCAGGGCATCGGGAGAATCCCCCACATGGAAAACTGGAACCAAGTGGAAGCACAGCAGAGGCGGGGGACATTCCTCAGTACAAGTAGGAGGCAAGATGGGTGACTGTCCAGCTCCCGGATGACCCGATTTCCAATGGCACCCTTGCATGAGGACAGCCCTGTACCTGTGGGTTGTGTGTCCTATTGAATGAGAATATCATCACAATAGGATCCGAAATCTGTCTTTGGGAAATCTGACTTTTGTACACTACTGATATTTTCCGTAACTATTTCCTTTTTGTTCCTCTTTGTCCATGCCCTTTTGAAAACGTCAGCTGAGACACCAAGGAAAGGAACTTTTGTGCCTGCCCAGGCTAGACTTTTCTTTTTAGGGGTGGAGGGGTTCACTCCTGGGGACAGGATGAATTAGCAGAAGAATAATAGCCCCGTGACTACCGTGGTACATGAACAAGACTCTGAGGTCATTAATAGAGCCACGGAAATTCTTCTCTACACACTAATATCAGGTCTTCTCTTTCATCCCCTGACTCCTTTTCCTCTTCTCCTTCTTTCTCTTCCTCCTCTTCTTCCTTCTCCTCCTCCTTGTCCATTTTGACCTTTCACCCCCCCTTTCTAACCCATAGCTCAAGGATGGGCTGGAAAGAGGCCAGACCTCCTTAGACCTCACCAAGAAGCTCTGCACAGAGAAAGCTTGGACCTCACCTAAGCCTTCCCACCAAAAGGAATTGTCCACTGACAGCGCGGGGTGGGGGTGCGGGCTCTGACCACTGGACCTCCCTCCCTGCACCCCCAGCTCTTCCGGACTTTCTACACTTACAGGGGAGTATAATATCATTCTTTGACTTAATTATAGTAGAGCTTTGTTCTTGCAAGGCAAGAAATCCTGAGCGATAGGGACCAGTGAGAAAATATAGAGGTTGTTGTAAGCAGACCTGATAACTGGACTCTTGAGCCACATTTGAAGGGCAGTGTCTCCAGTTTTTCATTAATTTCAATATAGTTCCTGCATTATTGCATTTTCCTTGTTTTTGTAAATGGATTTTTCACGGATGATTGGGTTATTTGTGCTCTCACTCGGACAGGAAAGATTTAGGGCTTTGCCTGTGTGGGAACCACACAGCACGCCCAAGCCTAAAGCAAATCAGTGCAAAGATAAACCTAACCCTGGACAAGTGGTTTCTAATAACTTTGCTGACAGACTCTCTCGCCCACATTCTGGTGAGCTCTGGGGGTGAGGACAGGGACAAGTCAAACCAGAGCTCCAGGGTTGGTTGCCAGGCCACTGGAAACAAATCGTTGAAATGCAGAAAAAGATTCAATTGTGCACAAGTTATCATAGCTTGACAATCCCCATTATTTGTTTGGTTTTTGTTTTTTAGACATTTATTTTTAGACTTTAAAAATGTCCTCATTGTTAACCCCTACGGGCACATATACGGTAGCAGTAAAGTGCCACGAGCAGCAAGCTGACAATAGCCAGGCACAGAGTTAGCTCCTGAAATTGTTTAAAACCAATCTCGGCTGCCACTTCCTCTCAGATCAAATCCTGTGCAAATGTCCATGTCCTTTGCTCTCTTTCACTGAAGGTCAGAATGCACGCCAGATTTAGGAGGCCAGGAGGCAGCAGACTACCTTCTATCTGTAGGACTGCAGAAAAGGAGTGCAATGTTCTCATTAGAAGTTCATTAGCTGTTTTTTGAGGGCCAGCAGTTGGAATTCTCATCCTTGGTGCCAGAGAATGGTGGAAAATGTGTAGGGCGGGAAGTCGGAAGGGCTGGCATGAGTTTGGCCCTTGCTGGCTGCACAACCTAGAGCAAGTGGGGCTCAGAGAGCCTCAGTTCCCCATCTGAGAAGAAGAGAAAGGATACATAGTCATAGGGTGGGAGGATTCATCATTCACCCAACAAATTCCCAACAGTGTGTGCCAGGAATTGTTTTTAAGGACTGTGGATACAGTTATGCACATGAGGGATGGAAGCTGTCTTCTCAATATCTAAGGTCATGTGGGTGATGCTGAGATATGAATGGACACCAATAACTCTGATAAATATGGTAGGACAGGAGAAATCCATACCAAGCTAATTAGGCACTGGAAAAGCTTCGATGGCCTCAAAGCCTTATTTAAGAACTACCCAAACCCTCAACTCAGCTGCTCCCACCTATTCATGAGCCCTCTCTTTTCTCCTTCAGTAGCTGAGACCCCACAGGCACTCCCTTGCGTACTGCCCTGCCCCCCTTTCCCTTTTCTTCCCTTCTTTGAACTCACCAGGCAACCTCCCACCCCCAGGTAAACCCAACCCATCACCAACTGCACACCAGTTGGAGCTGAAAAAGACTGGAGAAAAACAACCATGTTTCACTGGTCTCCCTTTAAAGCCTAGACAGGGCTCTACAGTGGGCTCAGGTGTTGCCCTGCCCCCCTGTCCCATCGATTCACTGCCCGCCCCCGCGTCTGGTCTGCTGTTTCACAAACAGTGTCCCCGCAGGCTCCCATGGCCTCTTCTGTGGGTCTCATGGAGACTATCAAGAGAAGTTCCAGAAGTGCCATCCGACATCCACCCACCTACCCATGAACTCCCTCCTTCTCCTTGTTCCTCAGAATGAGCTGGAGGTGTCCTACCTAAGGCCGCCCTCTGACACTCCCCACTCCCCCAACCCCTGCTTATATACTAATCCACCCCCCATGCATTCCAGGCATCATGCCAGCAGTTCGTCCCTCTCTCTCCTGCGTCACCAGCTTTCCCCTTTCTACTTAGATCATTCCCATCAGCAACAAACATTCACCCCATGTTAAAAATTCTTGACTCCACATTCCCCTCCCAGCCTCCACCTTTTCCCATTTACAGCAAAACATCTTGGAAGACTTTGACTAGAACCTGTCTCCAAATCCAATCTGTCATCAAATCCTTTCGATTCTCCCTTTGACATGTATCTGCATTGTGACTACATCTCACCACCTCCCATTCTGTGGCCAGTTTCCAGGTCCAAGAAGCCCTTGGCGCTTGCCTGGATTATTGCACTAGCTTCTTAATTGGCTTCCCTGCTTCCACCCTTGCCCATTTCAGCAACTCACTTCTCTACTCAAAGCCTTCCAACCACTTCCCTAGAGGGAAAGCTTCCTTAAGAAAAAGGTCTTGCCTGAGCCTCGCAGGCTCCCCGCCCCCATCCCCACCCCCGGCCCTGTCCCTAACCCCATCACGTCCCCATCATTCACAGGCCTGGCCATGGTGGCCTCCCCACTGTAGCGTCCTCTCCCCCCACGGCCACGTCTCCCTCCCCACCTTCAGGTCTCTGCTCAACTGTCTATCAGGGCAGCCTTTCCTAATCAGCCTATTTAACATGGCTTCCATATGCACATTTCTAAATCCTTTCTTCTCCTTGATTTTTCTCCATAGCATTGATCACCATCTGACATGTTGTGTATTTTCCTTTTTACCTTATTGTCTTTCTCCTGCACGAGAATGCCAGCTCTGTGAGAGCAGGAATTTTTAATTTGTTTTTGCCCAACTCTATCTCTGGTAGGAGACAGAGCAATTGCTCCCTGAATGGCAAATATTACTATTTTTACTGTTAATAAAAACTATTAATATTATTATTAATTAATAAATTAAACTATTAATAGCATTTTACTATTAATAATAGACTTTCCCAGGAAGACTGGACTGGAATACATGGCTTTAACTCTTACTAACCTTCTTTACAATATGACAATACACTTGACATACAGCAGTCACCTGGGAATCATCTTTTCCAGGATGTAACAGCTAAACTCCAAAGATGGTGTCCCCAGACACTACACCTCCTGCAGCCCATGCTTTTTTCCCTAGAATGTGGGTTGGCCCCATAATCCTCTCATAACCAGCAGAATGCATCGTTATTGGTACCGTGTGGCTTCCAAGTGGAGAGCTAAAGAAGCCTTGAAATTTCTGCTGTCCTCTGTCAGACAGCTTGCTTTGGGAAAGCCCAGGCGTGCCGTGGAGAGTGTGGAGAGGGACCCAGAGCCTCCCTCCGTGCCCACCATCCAAGCCTAGACACCGGCCCGGTGAGGGAAGAAGCCTTCCTGGATGGTGTTCTAGCTTGCTAGCTGCCAGAATGCCATATACCAGAACTGCAATGGCTTTTTTTAAAGGGGAATTAAATAAGTTACAAGTTTACAGTTCCAAGGCTATGAAAATGTCTCAATTAAAGCAAGGTTATAAAAGTGTTCAATCTAAAGCATCCAGGGAAAGATACCTTGGTTCAAGAAGGCCGATGACATTCAGAGTTTCTCTCTCAACCTGAAAGGCGCATGGCGAACATGGCGACACCTGCTAGCTTCCTCTTCAGGCTCCTTCTTTCATGAAGCTCTCCCAGGGGTGTTTTCCTTCTTCATCTCCAAAGGTCTCTGGCTGCGTGGGCTCTGGTAGTCCTCGTAGCTCTGCTGCTTCTGGTGGCTGTCTCCAATAAGTTTTCTCTTTTAAAGGATTCCAGGAAACTAATCAAGACCCACCTGGAATGGGTGGAGTCCCATCTCCCTCTAATGAAAGGTTAATACCTACAATCGGATGAGTCACATCTCGTTGGAGATAACCCAATCAAGTTTCCAGCATGGAGTATTGAATAGGATTTAAAAGAAACAGCTGCCTCCGTGTGATTGGATTAGGATTAAGACATTTAAGGCTTTTCCAGGGCACATAAATCCTTTCAAACTGGCACAGACGTCCAGCTCACTCAAGCCTTCAGGTGACGCCGCACCCAGTCGCTATCTGATTCCAAGTGCCTGGGACGCCCCAAGTGAGCGTCACCCAGCTGAACCCAGACATGTCACTCAACCGTGAGAGATAAAAATCAATTGTTTTTTACGTCGCTAAGTTTTGGGGTGGTGGGTGCAGCAGTCGCTCACCGGAACAGAGGCCAACCTCAATGACAGCAGTGCCTCTTAAAGCGTAGCGTGGGGTCAGGTTTGTGGGGGGGCAGCTCAATCAGCACAGGTGATTGAAGAAACTCTGATGTGAGAAAATTTGTTTAAAATAAATACATTAAGGCCTTATCAAAGCATTGCCTTATTATAAATACAGTCCAAGTCGTTTGGAGTGTATAACTTCTCATCAGAAGCCTAAAATTAGAAAAACAGAAAGAAAAATGTTGGAAATAACAACCTTTTAAAGATAATTAGATGCCAAGATACACCGTCCTAGAAATGATAGTGTAAGTAAAATGAGAAAATCATGCAATGGCAGAAATTGGATTAACATACAACCTTTCAGGACCAACCACAGAGATTAGGCATATTTAAGACACTTGTACTTCAAAAGCTAAACCTTACAAACATAGTAGGTCAGGTCATTTCCATTAACCAGCCTAGAGTATAACCAAGGAAAACAGAATTGAGGACTGAATTTCCCAGACTCAATTCACTGAACACTTGCCAAACTTCCCCTTTATCTAACATCTCTGAAAAGGAAACTCTACTGTTTATCCCAGGCATGTAAACCAAAACATTTACCCAATTTTGGATTCTCTCAACAGAGCATCAAGATGCTATGGATGAACTGTAGTAAGTGAATTATAGAAAACCTAACTGTATTCAGTTCCGAACTAGAAAGAGGAACCATCACCCCACAGGGAAGCCTTGTTTGCAAGAGGCTGCTGAGAGGCCACCCTAGCTGGGTGCACTTTTGATGAGTGTACAGCAGGAATAAATCCATGGCCTTGGTATCCTCAAAAGAAAGAGTTTTGCAAGGTTGGTATGCCCTGTGGCTGAGGAAGAATGAGATAAAGGATGCTTTGATGTTTTTACATAAAGCTTTTGGTCAATAATTCAATAAGAAGATGCACCAACCCATAAAACCATCACATGTTGAGAGTAGAATAAAGTTATGAGCTGTTTAGATATTGTTGAATATTTAGAGAATATTTATGCTTTTTGTTAATTGGCATTTTGCTATCATCAAAGGGGAGGTGGAGTGTGTGTTGGCTATGCCTCTTATAACTAACAGGGAAGGAATGAGAAGAAAATAGAAATGACTGAAATCTATGAAGAGAGATGAGATTTTCTTCCTTATTAAATTGTTGCTTACATTTCCTTTTTAAAAAAGATATCTCCTGGCAAATGTCTCTGGGAGAAAAAGTTTATTTCTGATGAAGGATTCTTTTATTGTGGGAGTGCTGGCCATGCTTAGTTTTTGGGAACTGAAATATGAAATAGTTGAGATATGTGGGTTGGTTCCATAGAAAGAAATAAATCAGGAGCAAAGAGCTCTCAGTTCTTCAGCTCCAAGCTAAGTCTGCAGGGAGGATAGTCCTGGCTCCATGTAAAGATGAGAGCTGGAGGGGAAACGAAGGGTTACTGCTTATTAATGCTTCGGAGATTTTAAAAAGTGTGAGACAGTTGGACAGTGAACATTTCAGAATAAGATAAGTACAATAAAAGAACTGTTGGAGGACAAATGATGGAATTGAGGCCACGGAAGAGACGGAGCTTAAAAGCCCACAAAGAAGAATTGGAAAGAAAAGTATAGCCAGAGAAAATGAGGGAAGTGGTGCATGGCAGTGTGAAGGTTTTCAGCTATCCTTCTGACAGCAGTGACTCCAAGATGAGAAAAAAAATGAAACAGAGAGCATCCAAATAAAAATCAAATGATCAACCCGAAAAGAAAGATTTTCCATAGTACACTTCAATTCTTTGTTCTGATTTCATTTTTGATGACTATTTTTAGTACAAGATGCATAAGAATATCTTTATTAATAAAATATTCCTGATGGCTTCCTTCCTAACACCAATGATGGAGGTTGCTGTCATCAATATCAGAAAACACTTTGGGGAATTTCTGAAAAATGCACAAGTGTGGCCAAATTGCTGGCTTTCCAGTTGTGATGAGGTGTGCTGTGTGTGTGTGTGTATATGTTAGAGGAGAGGGGTTGGTTGGCATCGTACAGCTGCTGCCCCTGACCTCCCAGCATTGCAGGTAACCTCCCAGAAGGTAGGAGACCCTTCTGCATCGCCACACTTCCCCACCTCCCTGAAAGAGGTGGACATGCTCATGGAAGCGATGGGCAATGCTAGAGATTCATGGGTACAGAGAGGCTGAGCAGGGGAACCTAATAGGAAGAAGCCAGGATCACCCCCTTTATGAGCAAAATGAGCCCCTAGACACAGGCAAGCAGAGATTAAGACTTATACACTGTGTGACCTGAGCAGAAAAAAGACTTGAACTCAAAAACTTACTGATGTCTGTAATTTGCTTTCTAAAATGCATAAGAATAAGATAAATCAATCCAGTAAATAGAAGGATGCATAGTAGATGGATATGTGATAAAGCATATATATGAAAATGTTAATGATAGAACCAAGGTAGTAAGTAGATAAGTGTTTACTATACAATTCTTTCAACTTTTCTGTTTGTTTGAAAATGTTCATAATGGAATTTTGCAATAAAGCCAGACCAAGTGAGCATGATTTTAACTGGAATCTGGAAATCAAAGTTAGCATGTGTTCCCTCCCACGGAGCTTTGCTTCAGTAGCAGCTCTTTTTAAAATGTACCAGTTTCACATTTACTCATTTCCTTGAGGCAAATTCTCTAGGTTCCTCTGAACATATTCTACCTGCCACTGAGATGAGAAAAAACTGTAGAATTAACCAGCATGACATCTCACTTGAGAGACTTTCACAGTAAAACATCTTTCTCTAACTCCTCCTGGTAAACTACTAACCCACCCCCAGAAAACCTCTTCTTCTCTTTATGTATATAAGGTGATTTAACTGACTGCCTGTTCTAGTTTGCTAGCTGTCGGAATGCAATATACCAGAAACGGAATGGTTTTTAACAAGGGAGAATTTAATGAGTTGCTAGTTTACAGTTCTAAGGCTGAGGAAATGTCCAAATTAAAACAAGTCTATAGAAATGTCCAATCAAAGGCATCCAGGGAAAGATACCTTGGTTCAAGAAGGCCGATGAAGTTCAGGGTTTCTCTCTCATCTGGAAAGGCATGTGGCAAACACAGTCACAGTTTCTCTCTTGGCTGGAAGGGCACATGGCAAGCAAGGCATCAACTGCTAGCTTTCTCTCCTGGCTTCCGGTTTCATGAAGCTCCCCGGGAGGCGTTTTCCTTCTTCATCTCCAAAGGTTGCTGGCTGGTGGACTCTGCCTCGTAGTGTCGCTCTCTCTGAATCTCTCATTCTCCAAAACATTTCCGCTTTTATAGGACTTCAGAAACTAATCAAGACCCACTCAAATGGGTGGAGACATGTCACCCCCTAATCCAGTTTAACAACCATTCTTGACTAAATCACATCAACCAGGGAGATGATCTCATTACAGTTTCAAATATACAGTATTGAATAAGGATTATTCTACCTTTAAGAAATGGGATTTATATCAAAACATGGCTTTTCTTAGGGGGCATACTTCCTTTCAAACCAGCACACTGCCTTAAAAAAAATGACTTTTGCCTACCACACAAGTTTTGCACATGGTAGGGGTGGGGAATTTTTGTTGAAGTGTTTGATTTTTGTGTTTCCTGGAAATTCATGTGTCCTCTCTAAGGTGATTACTGACTATTCTAGTTTGCTAGCTGCCAGAATGCAACACACCAGAGATGGATTGGCTTTTAATAAAAGGGGATTTATTTTGTTAGTTCTTCAGAGGAAAAGCAAATAACTTTCAAGTGAGGTTCATTCTTATGTAGGAAGGCACAGGATGGTCTCTGCTGGCCTTCTCTCCAGGCCTCTGGGTTCCAACAACTTTCCTCGGGGTGATTCCTTTCTGCACCTCCAAAGACCTGGGCTGAGCTGAAAGTGCTGAGATGAGGTATGCTGAGCTGCTTGGGCTGTGCTACCTTGAGCTCTCTCAATTAAGCACCAGCCAATTAACTCAAACATCATTCATTGCAGCAGGCACACCTCCTAGTTGACTGCAGATGTAATCAGCAATAGATGAGGTTCACGTACCATTGGCTCATGTCCACAGCAACAGAACTAGACATGTTCACCTGGCCAAGTTGACAACTGAATCTAACTACCACACTGACCCATCACCAGAAAGACTTGGACATTAAACAGCATCAGTCTTTGTGCCTGTGACACAGAAGCCCCCATATGGAAAATGAGGTGTCAGTGCCAGCAATACTGGAGCAATCAGTATTAATTTAATGTCAAGTAAGATAAAAGTCAGTGTACCATGAATTAGAAACACTGTTCTCTGATGTGTGCTAAGAACAGCTCAGAAGAGAAACACGGAATTAGACACATAGGTTTGCTTTATGTTTCTTTCACAAGACCAGCTATGGGATCTTGGACAATAACTTCATTGACTCTTAGGCTTCTTATCTGTGGTATGGAGAGGACAAGGCCTATTTTGCAGACTTGATGAGGATCAAATGAGGTCACAGACAGAACAAATCCTGGTCACACTGGGCACCAACTGCTTCCTGATGTTGACTGGTGTCAACAACTGATCCATTCTGAATCTGCCTTGTGTGGGAGGGATTTCAGGGAGCACCTGGAAGAGGTACATTCATAAGACTGGATGCTTGGAGGATGGCTCAGGAGAGAGAGAAATGGGTGCCAATAGGGAACGATAAGGAAACCGATCTGGAATAGCACATGGAATAGGGTTTGCAGCAAGTTGGGTAAGAGTGACTGAAGGTTTGCTTCTGATGATGTCGGAGGTACCTTCTAGTGGATCAACTCTTCCATAGAAAATGGCTCTAAACTCTGGACAAAACAGAGAAAATGTTACTTGGAGACACTGGGAAGTGATAAAAAGCAGGCATATTCTGGAAGAAAAGAATGGCACTGGATGAATTTTTTATTTTCATGTCTTCTATCCTGAGGGCAAGTCGCAGTCTGCAACCTACAGGATGGCTAAAAATAGTGACCTACCAACTGAGTTTTCCCAGGACTGCTTCTACTTCAGCACTGAAAGTTACATGTCCCAAGAAACCTCTCAGTGCTGGGCAAACCAGAATGGTTGGTACGCAGGTTTGAAAATATTATGTACACCAGAAAAGCTGTGTTTTAATCATGACTCAATCTTGTGGAGGCAGCAATTTCTTTTAATCCTATTTCAATACTGCAGGTTGGGAATTTTTTATTAGATTATATCTGCTTCGATTGTCCTCAGTCGGGTGGGGCACAGGAACACTGGGTGAATATTAAAGGGCGAGCTCGCGGGGTGGGAACCTAGGTAGCTGAGTCTGCTTGCCGTGAGGCAAGGGGTCTAAAGGACTTGAGACGGAGGCCGAATAATCCGTACAAAGCTTCTTTATTGTTACAAAGATTGGGCCAAGCGTACGGAGGAGGCTCAAGCTCGC
>PVIY010038959.1:0-23477 GCA_004026745.1 Myrmecophaga tridactyla
AAAAAAAAAAGAAGAACAGAAGATTTAAAGATAAAAATCACAAAAAACATGTATCTCCAAAAATGATATTCAGGTGGTAAGAAGCACATGAAAATGATGCTTAATATTACTGGTCATTTCAGAAATGCAAAATGAGACATAACAACACACATAATTTAAAAGATTGATAATACCAAGTGTTGACAAGGACATGGAGAAACAGGAATACACAGACTTCGCTGGTGGAAATGTTAAGAGGTATAGATATTTTAAACAGAATTTTCAAAGAATTCAGGAAATTTCTCATGAAGTTAAACTTACCATATGACCCAGAAATTCCATTCTTAGGTATTACCCAGAGAAATAAAACATTTCCACACAAAGCACTTGTACATGAATTTTCATTGTAGCTTTATTTATAATAGCCAAAATCTGGAAACAGCACAAACATCCATCAACTGATGAATGGATAAACAGACTGATATATTTGTTCACTTGGATATTACAATAAAAACAATGAACTATCAACATATACAACAACATGAATAAACTTCAAAACCATTATGCTAAGTGTAGGACAGAAACCAAGACTGTCTTCCTGTGTAATTCATATATAACGCTAATGATAGGAAGAAGTTAATTGGTTGCCAGGAAAAGAGTGGGAAAAGGGGATCAACCCTAAAGGGGCACAAAGAATTTCTGGGACAGATGAAAATTACCTGTTCTAGTTTGCTAGCTGAGGAATGCAATATACCAGAAACAAATGGCTTTTATAAAAGGAAATTTAATAAGTTGCTAGTTTACAGTTCTAAGGCTGAGAAAATGTCCAAATGAAAACAAGTCTATAGAAATGCCCAATCAAAGGCAGCCATCCAGGGAAAGATATCTTGGTTCAAGAAGGCCTACAAAGTTCAGGGTTTCTTTTTCAAGTGGAAGGGCACATGGCGAACACAGTCAGAATTTCTCTCTCATCTGGAAAGGCACATGGTGAACACGGTCAGGGTTTCTCTCTCATCTGGAAGGTCACATGGAGAGCACGGCATCATCTGCTAGCTTCTTTTCCTGGCTTCCTGTTTCATGAAGCTCCCTGGGGAGACATGTTCCTTCTTCATCTCCAAAGGTCACTGGCTGGTGGACTCTGCTTCTAGTGGCTATATCGTTCTGCTCTGCTCTCTTTGAATCTCTTTCATTCTCCAAAATGTTTCCTTTTATAGGACTCCAGAAACTTATCAAGACCCACCCAAGTGGGTGGAGACAAGTCATCATCTAATCCATTTTTAAAACAACCACTCTTGATTAAATCACATCCCCAGGGAGATTATCTAATTACAGATTAAAACATACAGTATTGAATAGGGATGATTCTGTCATTACAAAATGGGATTTTGATTAAAACATGGCTTTTTTAGGTTCCATACATCCTTCCAAACCAGCACAGTATCTAAATTAGGTGGTGGTTGCAGAATGGTATTTGTTCATAGGGCATATTCATTGGTAAGTATGATTGTAGAAACCCTAAATAAAATATTAGCACACTATATGCAAAAAATACACAGAAATAGTATAATTCCATGACCAAGTTGAGTTTATTCCAGGAATGTAAAGGAAATGAAATATGCCAACAACCTGAATGAACTTGGAAGGAGAATCTTCCTCAAAGCCTCCAGATAAGGGCCCAGCCTTGTAGGAGCCAAGGGTTAAAACAAGACCTGCAGAATTTTGGGGGAGCAGCTGGCATCAGAGTGGCAGCAGGAAACTGAGGAGATTGTTATCTGCTTAATTGGAGGACAGTCTGAGTGGGAGAGAATGTTTGTTTCTTCTTTTAACCCAAAGGTCTTGTCGGCTATCTCTTGTATGCAGGGAGTAATATACTAAAGAGAAGACACTCTGTTTTATCATGAAATGCAAACATGCTTTTAGTCACGTAAACCCTGCAGTATATAAGTAGGAACTAGTTAAGAATAAAGCTGTCTGTTGTCTGTCATGGCCGAGCTTCAGACCCCCGATCCCGTCAGTCTTTTTCTTTCTTTCTCATCATTCCTTAATATCCTTTGAGCTCCATTTCATAGGAAGAAACACAGCCCAGCTGACACCTTGACTCTGGCCTTGACACCCTAAACTGACCTCACTCAGCAGACCTCACTCAGATATCTGATCTACAGAATTATAAGCAAGGGAATCATTAACCTTCTAAACTGCTAAATTTGTAATAATTTGTTATGTATCAATAGAAAACTAATAACCATTATAACATCACTGATAAAACTCTAAAAAGCAAATCTAAATAGTACATTCAACAGGTATTCACATATATATATATATGATAAAAATTTGGACTGAATTTTGTTTGTGCGGTTATTGGGCTAGATTAGACAAAATGGAAAGATGGGACAGGAATGAAAGGTTTTGCCATTTTCAAGTGATTAAAGATTACTTTTATTTACCAAACTTATAAGCAAATAAAACAAACAGTATTTTCTGTCAGTTACATTTGCAAAGATGGGAAACAATAACCCACTATGCCAGTTTGAAAGGATGATGTACCCAACCCATGTTTTAATCCCGATCAATCTTGTGGAGGCAGCCATTTCTCTTAATGACTAGTCAGTACTTGTGCTGGTTTGAAAGGATGTATGGACCCTAGAAAAGCCATGGTTTAATCAAAATCCCATTTCATAAAGGCAGAATAATCCCTATTCAATACAGTATGCTTGAAACTGTAATTAGATCATCTCCCTGGAGATGTGATTTAATCAAGAGTGCTTGTTAAACTGGATTAGGTGATGACATGTTTCCACCCATTTGGGTGGGTCTTGATTAGTTTCTGAAGTCCTATGAAAGAGGAAACATTTTGGAGAATGAGAGACTCAGAGAGAGCAGAGCAGAATGACACAGCCATGAGAAGCAGAGTCCATTAGCCAGCAACCTTTGGAAATGAAGAAGTAAAACACTTCCCAGGGAGCTTTGTGAAAGGAAACCAGGAGATAAAGCTAGCAGATGATGCTGTGTTCGCCACATGCCCTTCCAGATGAGAGAGAAACCCTGACCCTGTTCGCCATGTACCTTCTCACTTGAGAGAGAAACCCTGAACTTCATCGGCCTTCCTGAACCAAGGTATCTTTCCCTGGATGCCTCTGACTGGACATTTCACTAGACTGGTTTTAACTGGGACACTTTCTCAGCCTTAGAACTGTAAACCAGCAACTTATTAAATTCCCATTTTTAAAAGCCATTCCATTTCTGGTATACTGTATTTCAGCAGCTAGCAAACTAAAACAGCACTGTAGGCTGGAAACTTGATTAGATTATCTCCATTGCACTGTAACACACCCAATTGTGGGTATTAACCTTTCTTAAGGGGAGATGTGACTTCACCTATTCCAGGTGGGCCTTGATTAGTTTACTGGAATCCTATAAAAGAGGAAACATTTTGGAGAAAGCTTGAGAGCCACAAGAACCATGAAAGCCCAGGCAGCCAGAGACCTTTGGAGATAAAGAAGGAATATGCCCCCGGGGGGAACTTCAGAAAACAAGAAGCTTGGAGAGAAACATAGCAGAGGTCTCCATGTTCACCATGTGCCTTTCCAGTTGAAAAAGAAACCCTGAACATCATTGGCTTTTCTTGAGTGCCTTAATTTGGACATTTTTATAGACTTGCTTTAATTGGGATATTCTCACAGCCTAGAAGTATAAACTTGCAACTTATTAAATCCCCCCTTTTAAAAAGCCATTCCATTTCTGGTATATCACATTCTGGCAGCTTTAAATTGAACATCCACTGTCTCTGAAGATGTAGAGAAACCTGTTAAACTTAAGAGAGAAGAGTTACATAGTAGAACATTAATAGGGAAGTTTCAATATTACTAAATCAGAAGTCTTAACAATATACATTTAGTCTATAAATATCAAAACAATGATATTATACAGTTTGCTTTAATAATACCTTACAAAACAGTTTAGCTTCCATGGTAGGTTGAAAGTCATTCTTTCTGTCGGCTTTTTGAACTTACAATAAGGATAAAGCAATTTCATAATTAAAATTAAAGAGTTCTCCATCTAAAATCATGGGAGGGTTTCAAGTATTAAAAATAAACTCACACAGGAAGGGGAAACATAAAACATAAATAGAAAAGGAAAAACTACAAATTGAATCATCTTAGAGAATAAAAATTCCCTCACAAATATACATTTGAATAGTAACTATTGTTTGAATAGCTACGTATTAATAGCACTTTACCTGGTAGTTCAGCTCCACTTTCTCACTCCATCCTCAAAACAAACTGGCAAGGGAGACACCATGTATTTGCTTCTAATAGTAAAACTGAAACTTGTAGAATTTCAATACCTTGCCTAGGGTCAGACTGGCAATAAGCAGAAGAATTGGCATAAAAAGCCAAGCCTAAATTGTTCTTTCAAATGACTGAGCAAGAAATAAAGTACACACACGCACACAAACATGTAAGCATTTATGGCACAACGTTAATAACTGCTAGACAAGTGAACGTTTTCCTATTCCTTCAAATATTCTATACACTTGGCATTTCCCCGTATGAAGCATTGGGAAACCTGATAGATATCCCAACGCTCAGCACAGAACGCTGTGCCCTGCTGGGCCTCTCCCATCACTGACACCCACTTCGCTCCCTACCACTTACCATTCCCCAGACACCACCTTCCACGCCTACCCTAACACGGACGCTCAGCATCTTCAAATCCAAGATCCCCAAATGGCCAACCCCCAATTTTTTCTCCCACCGACCGTACCCCCGACTTCGAGCCCTTTTGGTCAGTGCCGCCCCCAAAGCCTCAGGTCCGCGAAGCGATTTGGAACCAACCGACTCGGTTCCTCCTCAGCCATCGACCCACTCCGCTACACAATGACGCCTGCCCAGGCCGCCCACAGCGCTCTAGACCTCTCTAAGGCCCTCCCAAGTGTCTCCCTGTATCCACCACACGCTGTTGGGCGCATCCGCACAAAACTCAAGTCCCTGAAGCCGTCGCCTGAGGACTAGAAAGTTTCCAACGCTGCTTTGCCCTCTGGCCCGGCCCCGCCCCTCCAGCCGAGAGCCTTATCACGCAGACTCAGTAGCTCCTGGGCCGTAAGGGAAGGAACGCTCTAGGGACCCGGATGCTCCTCCTCGAAACCGCACCATTTGGGCCGTTTGCGGGATGCTGGCGGGTAAGTACCTCCATCCAGGGCTGGGAGGAAACGACTGCGAGCGTTCCTCCACTGTGCCTTTTGGGAATTCTCATCCCCGGTATTTCCATCGCCGCATCTGTTGCGATGCCCTTGGTAAAATAGTTGAAAGAAAGAAACCAGCCTTTAACATAGCCAAGCAGATACACCCATTACATATTCTCAAGATAAAAGACTAGTCCTCAAGTGAGAGGCCTTCCCAGCACCAATCCTTACCTAAAAATCATCCAGCATTTGGGGTGGCCTTTGTGTTTGCTAATTTTACTATCTCCAGAGGAATGCAAAAATTTCTCATAGTTTTATACAGGAAGAGAGCTATAACTTGGAACCAGGCATCTAAGTTAAACGCCCATGGAATTGAGAGGATAAGAGTACTGACTTCCTGGGTGTCTGCATTTCAGAGATGGCTCCAAGGTTCTTGCGAAAGCATTCCTAGGTTGAAAAGCTGGCAAAAGGCTTATTTATACAAATTTTCATGGTGGAATAGGGAAAAAGTTAATACAATTTGTTTTCACCCTTATGGTGCGTGTGTGTGTGTGTGTATGTGTGTATATAAAGGCAGCTGACTTCTATTCCTAGTATCCTAAGAATTTTACCACAAATGGGTGTTGAATTTATTCAAATATTTTTCTGCATACAATGCAACGTTTCTTCCTTATTTGTTAATGGTGGGAATGAATTACATTAGAATGACTTCTCAACTATTTAACCAAATATTTTATTAGACAATTTATCTTTTTCATAAAAGAGATTGGCTTAGAATCATCCTTTCTGTGCTATCTTAAGTTTTTGTTAGGTGAGTTATGTGAATCTCCAAAGTGAGCTGGGTATTTGTGTAAGACAAAGTATTTCTTCCTTGAGTGTATGGGAGAATGTTTCTTATAAACCACCAGGGCCTTCAGTTTTCTTCAAGGAAGATTTTTGACTTCTGATTACATTTGTTAAAGCCTATTCAGATTTTCTACTTTTTCTAGGAATTTATTACAATGTGTTGGCAAAAACTTGGTCATAATATCTTACTATAAATTTACCATCTGCAGGTCAGAAATGATGGCTCTTTTGCATTCCTGATTATTTTTTCGTGAAATTTCCCCCCTTTTTCTTGATCAGTCTCACCAGAAATTAGCCAATTATTTTTGTATTTCCTGAGTTTTTTGGTTTTCTACACTAGATTCTGATTTCCATTTCATTAATTTCTGCTCTTTTCTGATTCCTTCTTTTCTTTCTTTCACTTTATTATTTTTTCCTAATTTCTTGGTGTGCATATAATTAGGTCATACATTTTCATTTAACTACACATTTGGCTGCATCCCACAAATTCTGATTTGTAGTATGTTCACTATCTTTATATTCAAAGGAAAAGTTTGTTAAATTTTTTCTTTGCCATCATTAGACATAATGGGTATATCCTTTTTTTACTTTGAAGTGAGTACTATGGACTAAATATTAAGTTACGGAGCTCTTTATTTTACTTTCTTAGGTGTGGTAATGGTAAAATTTATGTAGGGGATGCATGTTAATACATTTAGGAGTAAAATGTTATAATATCTTTAACTTCAAATGATTCAGAAAAGATAGAGAGCAAAATGGGAAATGTGTAGGAAAATAGTGATAATTGCTTAATCTAAGTTGTAGGTACATAGGTCATTGTGTATTCTTACTAAAATTTGTAAGAATGTGGACTTTGGGAAGGTGGTGGAATAGGATAGGTCGTGTTCTCCAAAGAACAGCTAGAGAATGGATGGAAAAAAGACCAGGAGAGCAATTCCAGGGTGTAAGTGACCTGGTAGGGTCTTCTACACTGCATAGGGAGACCCTGGTTGAAAAAGCAGAAAAATTGAGACTCAGAGAACCAGAAACTGACCATCTGGTACAAACAGCCTGAAGCATTCATTTCCAGACAGAGGCCTGGAGCCATCAGGAGGGTGTGGATAGGGAGACAGGGACTAAGAGGTAAGCCAAGCCGGATTTCTTGAACGTGCTACCGTCATGCACGTGACCTGCAACCCATGACTCCCTCCACATCCCACGCACCTGAACCCCATCTCCTGCCCCCCTACTGCACTCCAAGAACCCCACCCCAAGCCTCCTCCTCACCCATCCCCACCCCACATCCCTGCACTGTGCATGTGCACAAGCCTGTCCCAGCTAAATCCACCTCTCCCCCGCAAGTGCACAGTCTCACCCCACTCCTCCAGAGACCCAAATACCCATGGCCAACCCCATGACCCCCATCTCCACCTCTCTGCTCCCTGCAAACAGTCACCTGTGCAGCTAAGCTGCAGGCACTCACCTTCATACCTGGGCCACATCCTCACCCAGCATATGTAGTCACTCAACCCTACTTGGCCCCCCTGAACTCTATGCACTCGCATAGCAGCATCTTGCACCCTAGACATGCACACACATGCACCCAGTCACACCAAGCCCTCTCAGCTCTGAGCATGTTCTGTCCTGAGCATCCGGGGCACATCCACCCCCAGCCTGCACAGGCATAATACCACCCCACTGTCCCTGAGCTCTGTGCACATCCACACCAGGGCTCTGCCCTCCAGACCCTTTCACACCAGGCCCTGCCCCAACCCTCAGACCCACACACACCAAGGCCTTGCCCTTCAGATCCATGCACTGGCACAGCCACTTCCTCCCTGCCAGGCAGGCACCCACATATCCATGCACTTGTCATCACCCACCACTGACACATGTTCCACAACATCTGTGACTTCTGCCCCCCCCCACATGCATCCATATCCTGTTCCCCCTGGACCCCACACCCCTGTGCAAGGGCACACCATGCCCCAACCACCCTGTGCTTTGACTTCTGTGCCTTGTACCCCACACCCTGACACATGCAACCCACATGCTTCATGTGCCCACCTGCATCCTGCCCACATTACCAGCCCCAGGACAGCTTCTCAGCACCCCCATCTGCCTCATGCTGTGCCCTACATCTGTGTCCCCACATTGCACCCTGCTCCTGTGCTCTGAGAACTGCCTGAGCTGCGCCTTGCCCCCACAGCCCTGGCCCCACATGTCCACAACCCTGTGACCCACACCTCATCCTCACAAGTACCAGTGTAGAGTCCCCAGTCCGTGCATATACCTGCACTGCAACCCATCACCACACTGTTGTGCCCCTCCCCATACCCTGCATCCTGCTCCATACCCAATCTGCAAATACAAAACTTTAGATTACTGAAGGAAATCAACATCCAAAGTAACCCTATCAAGATATTTACATTGGACAAAGACAACAGAAGATCATTAACCAGATGAATATGCAGACAGATATAGTCCAGTCTAAGGACAAAATTAAAGCAAATTAAAGGACACAGGCTTTGGGACAAATAATCAAAGATGTTCATATAACTTTACTAAATAAAATCAGTGGGATGACTAATGACATAAAGGAGATGAAGATGATGACAGTAGAAGCACATAAAGAGGAATTAGAAAGAATAAAAAGAAAAATAGCAGATATCACAGAGATTAAAGATGCTGTAGACCAAATAAAACATAAACCAGAGACACACAACAGCAGATTTGAAGAGGTAGAAGAAAAAAGAACCAAACTAGAGGATAGGACAACTGATTTTGAACACACAAAAGAGAAAATGACAAAAAAAAAAGATGGAAAATTTTGAATTGGATCTCAATGAAATGATGGACACCAAAAGCACACAAAGAGAAGAATCATCAGTGTCCCAGAAAGGGAAGAGAAGAGTAAATGGCTAGGAAGATTAGTGGAGAATATAATGGGAGAAAACTTTCCAAGCTTTATAAAAGACATAAATATGCAAATCAAAGAAGCCCAATGAAATCCAAATAGAATAAATCCAAATAGGCCTACCCCAAGACACATACTCATCAGTCTATCTAATGTTGAAGAGAAGCTGAAAATCCTGAAAGTGGCAAGAGAAAAACAATGTACTACATACAAGGGACACATAAGAGTGAGTTTGGACTACTCAACTGGCACTCTGGAGGTGAGAAGGCAGTGGTTTTATATATTTAAGATCCTGAAAGAGAAAGGCTTCCAGCCAGGAATTCTGTACCCAACCAAATTGCCTTTTAAAACTTAGGGAGAGATTTAAATGTCCACAGACAAAGACTGAGAGGATATGTGAACAAGAACCAGCTCTACCAGAAATACTAAAGGGAGTTCTGCCTGCTGAAAAAAAAGGAGAGGGAGGTCTGGAGGAGGGCATAGAATTGAAGAGTACTAGTAGGGGTAACCTAAAGGATAAAAAAAGAAACAGGAAAAAGAACATATGGATCTGATAAATAAAATCCAAAGGATAAGATAGGGGGTTCAAGAAATGGGTTTACAGTAGTAACTTTGAATGTTAAACATACTTAACCTATCAATTATAAGATACAGATTGGCAGAATGGATTAAGAAATATAATCCATCTATATGCAAGAGACTCATCTTAGACACAGGGATACAAATAAATTGAAAGTGAAAGGATGGAAAAAGATGTTCTATGCAAGCTATAACCCAAAACAAACCAGGAGTAGCTATACTAATGTTCTAGTTTGCTAGCTGCTGGAATGCGATATACCTGAAAAAGGATGACTTTTAAAAGGGGGAATTTATTAAGTTGCAAGTTTAGTTGAACAGAGAGATAGATGTTTCAATAATAATAGTAGGAGACTTCAGTACGCCACCCTCCTCTATAGACAGAACAACCAGACAGAGGATCAACAAGCAAATAGAGAAATGAAATAAATTAATTAGACCTAACAGACATATATAGGTTATTACACACCAGAACACCAGGATATACATTCTTCTCTACTGCTCATGGAACATTCTCCAGGATAAATAATATGCTGGGCACAAAACAGGTCTTTATAAATTTAAAAACACTGAAATTATTCAAAGCACTTTCTATGATTCCAGTGGAATAAAGCTGGAAATCAATAATTACCAAAGAATGAGAACTTTCACAAATATGTGGAGATTAAATAACACACTCTTAAATAATTAGTGGGTCAAAGAAGAAATTGCTAGAGAAGTCAGTAGCTATCTAGAGTTTCTGATATTGGCATATCAGAACTTATGGGATGCAGCAAAGGCTGTGCTGAGAGGGAAATTTATTGTCATAAATGCCTATATTAAAGAAAGAGCAAAAATTGAGAATTTAACTGCTCACCTGGAAGAATTTGAGAAAGAACAGCAAACTATCCCCAAAACAAATAGAAGAGAAACAACAAAGATGAAAACAGAGTTAAATGAATGGGAGAACAAAAGAACAGTAGAAAGAATGAATAAAACCAAAACTTGGTTCTTCCAGAAAATCAATTAAATTGATGGGCCACTAGCAAGGCTGATAAAGAAAAAAAAAGGATGCAAATAAAACAGAAATGAGAGGGGGACATTATCACAGACCCTGAAGAAATTTAAAAAATCATAAGATGATACTATGAATAACTAATATGCCCACAAACTAGACAACTTGGATGAGATGGACAAATTCCTGGAAATGCACAAACAAGCTACACTGACTCAAGAAGAAATAGAAGAGCTCAACAAACCAATCACAAGTAAAGAGATTCAAACAATCATGAAAAATCTTCCTACAAAGAAAAGTCCAGGGCCAGATGGTGTCACAGGGGAATTTTATGAAACATTTCGAAAGAACCTAACACTAATCCTGTTCAAACTTTTCCAAAAAATTGAGGGAAAAGGAACACTATCTAATTCATTTTATAAAGTTAACATCATTTTAATACCAAAATCAGGTAAGATGCTATAAGAAAGGAAAACTACGGACTCTCTATTGAACATATATGCAAAAATTCTCAACAGAATATTAGCAAATCAAATCCAACAGCACATTAAAAGAATTATACACCACGACAAAGTTTAAACCAGGAATGCAAGGATGGTTCAACACAAGAAACCTGTTAATGTAAAACAACATATTAACAAATCGAAAGGGAAAAATCTTATGGTCATCTCGATTGATGCTGAAAAATCATTAGAAAAAAATCAACATCCTTTTCTGATAAAAACATTTCAAAAGGTAGGAATCAAAGGTAACGTCTCAACATGATAAAAGGGATGTATAAAAAACCCATAGCCAGCATAATACTCAATGGTGAGAGGCTGAAAGCTTTCCCCCCTAAGATCAGGGATGAGACATGGATACCCTCTGTCACCACTATTATTCAACACTGTAATAGAATTCCTAGCAAGAGCCATCAGGCAGGGAAAAAAAAAAATAAAGGCTTCCAAATTGGAAAGGAAGGAGTAAACTTTCATTATTTGCAGATGACATGATACTATACTTGGAAAATCCTGAGAAATCTGCAACAGAGTTACTCAAGCTAATAAATTCAGCAAGGTACTGGGATATAAAATTAATGTGTAAAAATCATAATGACTCTATGCACAAATGATGACCTGAGGAGTCAATTAAGGAAAAAATCTACTCAAAAGAGCAACTAAAGAATCAAGTACCTAGGAATGAACTTAACTAGGGATGTAAAGGACTTGTACACAGAGAACTGCATAACATTGTTAAAAGAAATCAAAGAAGATCTAAATAGGTGGAAAGACATTCCCTGCGCATGGATAGGAAGGTTAAATACAATTAGGATGTCAGTTCTACCCAAATTGATCTACAGATTTGATGCTGTACCGAACAAAATTCCATCAGCCTACATTGAAGACTTGGAAGAGCTAGTTATTAAATTCATCTGGAAAGGAAAGAGACCCCCGAATACCTAAAAGCATCCTAAAAAGAGAATGAAGTGGGAGGATTAACACTCCCTGATTTAAAAACTTATAATAAAGCAACAGTGTCAAAACAGTAATGTTATTGGCACAAAGACAGAAGTATTGACCAATGGAATCAAATCGAGAATCCAGAAATCGACCACCAAATCTATAGTAAACTGATCTTTGACAAGGCCCCCAAATCCACTGAACTGGGACAAAATAGTTTGAGTATGGGAAAACTGGATATTAATAGCCAGAATAATGAGAGAGGACCCTTACCTTACACCCTGTAAAAAAATTAACTCAAATTGAATCAAACACCTAAACATAAGAACCAGTACAATCACATGTAGGAAGAAAATGTAGGGAAACATCTTCAAGATCTAGTATTAGGAGGTAGCATCCTAAACTTTAAACCCAAAGCAAAAGCAACAAAAGAAAAAATAGATAAATGAGAACTAATCAAAATCAAATGCTTTTGTGCCTCAAAAGACTTTCAAAATGGTGAAGAAGCAGCCAACTCAATGGGAGAAAATATTTGAAAGTCACACATTGGATAAAAGTTTGATATCCCATATATATACAACTCAACAGCAAAAGAACAAACAACCTAATTATAAAGTGGGCTAAAGACATGAATAGACAGTTTTTTGAAGAGCAAATACAGATGGCTGAAAGCACATGAAGAGATGCTCATTCTTGTTAGCTATAAGGGAAATGCAAATTGACTCCTCAGGTCATCATTTTTCCTTAATTGACTCCTCAGGTCACCTCTTCTAGTTTGCTGGCTGTCAGAATGCAATATACCAGAAACTGAATGGTTTTTTTTAAAGGGGGAATTTAATAAATTGCTAGTTTACAGTTCTAAGATTGAGAAAATGTCCCAATTAAACAAGTCCATAGAAATGTCCAATCAAAGGCATCCAAAGAAAGATACCTTGGTTCAAGAAGGCCGATGAAATTCAGAGTTTCTCTCTCAAGTGAGAAGGCACATGGTGAACACAATCAGGGCTTCTCTCTTGGCTGGAAGGGCACATGGCAAACACGGTATCATCTGCTAACTTTCTCTCCTGGCTTCCTATTTCACGAGGCTCTCCCGGAGGCATTTTCCTTCTTCATCTCCAAAGGTCACTGGCTGGTGGACTCTGCTTCTCATGGCTATGTCATTCTGCTCTGCTCTGCTCTCTCTTTCTCCAAAATGTTTTCTCTTTTACAGGATTACCGTAAACTACTCATGACCCACCCAAATGGGTGGAGACATGCCTCCACCTAATCCAGTTTAACAACCACTCTTAATTAAATCAGATCTCCAAGGAGATGATCTAATTACAGTTTCAAACATACAATACTGAATAGGGATTAGAAGAAACGGCTGCCTTTACATAATGGGATTAGGATTGAAACATGACTTTTCTAGGGTTCATACATCATTTCAAACCAGCACACCACCTCACATCTATAAGAATGGCTGCTATTTAACAACAGGAAACTACAAATGTTGGAGAGGATGTGGAGAAGTTGGGACACTTATGCATTGCTGGTGGGAATGTATAATGGTAAAGCCACTATGGAAGACAGTCTAGCAGTTCCTCAGAAAAGTAAATATCAAGTTGCCCTTTGGCCCAGCAATACCACTACTCAGTATATACCCAGAAGAGCTGAAAGCCATGACACAAAGATTTTCATGCCGATGTTCATAGCAGCACTTTTCACAATCACTAAAAGATTGAAACAGTCCAAATGTACATCAACAGATGAGTGGATTAACAAAATGTATATACATA
Organism: Myrmecophaga tridactyla; assembly: GCA_004026745.1. Classification (NCBI taxonomy): domain Eukaryota; kingdom Metazoa; phylum Chordata; class Mammalia; order Pilosa; family Myrmecophagidae; genus Myrmecophaga; species Myrmecophaga tridactyla. The sequence continues at coordinate 13,691 of PVIY010038959.1, forward strand.
TGATGGAATATTATGGAGCAGTAAAACAAAATGACATCTTGAATCACATGACAAGATGAATGATCCTTGAGGACATAATGGACACAAAAGGACATATACTGTATGATAGCACTTTTATGACCATTTTAAAGGTAAAATCAGAGGCTAATAAAACCGAATATAGGGGACCTAGAGATATACAGAGACTTGAGATGGGTGAACAATTTGCTAATGAGGTTGAATTTAATTGTAAGGGAATAGACAGAAGTGAGACAGTTCACTAATAGGTCTATAAGTAATATCACCATATTGAAGGTGATCATGAGTGAACAGGGTTGTATAGATTCATGTGTCCCACCAAGTAATACTACAAATATAAATAAGTTCTTGCATGAACTACTGCAAAAGTATGAATCATGTCCAAAGAATGTATAATTTCGGAGTATGGGGGAAAACTGCTATTGCATGCTCTGGGCTATGTTTAACAGGAAAATATCAACAGTACCACAGCAAATGCTGCTGTAAATAGTGGGGGGAGGGACAAGAGGTAGGGGCAGATTTGGATTTTCTATTTGGTGAGGGTGTGTTTATTGGCTATCATACTCTTGGGAACAAAGAAATTATCTAAAATTGAGAGTGTTGATTGACTGTTGACTTCGAACATTATGTTTGAGGCCCAGTAGATAGAGGTGGCTGAAAGATGCACTGATGGAGAAGTAGATTGGCGAATGATGGTGTAAACATATGATCAAATATGGTGCTGCTACAAAAAGGAATGAAGTTGGGAGGCATGCAACAATGTGAATGAACCTGTGGAACATTTGGTGAGGCAAAATAAGCCAGAGACAAAAGAGCAAACATCACATGAACACATTTACAAAATATTTATAAAACTGGGGCCTAGATTGTAAGCTCTTATAACAGTCACATTTAGTCCAGAGTGGTAACTGTTCTTTCTGGATTCTGAGCAGCTGTTTTATATATGTATAACCTGATATTCAGAGATAAGAATGAAGCCAGTTGGGTCCAGATTAAAATTCATAATACAGGGGTAAGGAAGACATTGTCTATATTGTAGAACTTCACCTACTCATTGAGACCAAAGTAAGAAAGTTTTATTATGTCCAGAACCTGGGTTTTCTGTAGCATATAATCTAACTCAACTTGTCTGGATAGATCATTTAAACAGTTCAAACACAGAGAGCCCAAGATAAGAATGAGAGCCATTAATCCTTTATAGCTTAATGTCATGCCTAGATACATCCCATATTATATTAAGCAGATAATCAAAAAGTATTGGCAAGGTTTCTTCAGAGAAGGAAGAAAAGTTATGGAACTACTAAACTTTACCATTGGGGAAACTCCACATACTTTGCCAAACATTAAGGATACCCAAATCAATAGGCCAAGCTCTTGATCTTGATGCTTGCTCTTATGAAGCTTATGTATGTAGTGGAGAAGTTTAGCCCACATATAGGTATGCCTAAAAGTCATGGCTGGAGGGCCTCTTTTGTGCTCAGATGTGGCCTTTCTCTCTCTAAGCCCAACTGTTCAAGTGAAACCATTGCCCTCCCCACTATGTGGGACATGGCATCCAGGGATGAAAGTTTCCCTGGCAGTGTGGCAGATGAACTCTGGGGATGAGCCTGGCCCTGGCACCATGGGATCAACAATGCCATCCTGATCAAAAGGGGGAAAAGTAGTGTAACAGATAACCTATCACTGGCTGAGAGAATTCAAATAGAGTTGAGAAGCTACTCTGGAGGTCACTTTTACACATGCTTCAGTTAGACATTGCTACCTATCATATAACTTGCCAAACACCAACCAAAACCATTCTTGCCAATCCTGAAGAATTCCTAGAGCACTATAAAAAGATTCTACAAAGGTTCCATGTACTAGGGTAACTCCCTAAAACCTATAACCTCCAGATAGGTCCCTGGATCAGATAAGTCCTGAAATACAGAGGGGCCAGCCCTTCCAGAAAATCACCTAGTTCAATCTCCCTATCCCATATTATTGACAATTCCTTCCAACATGAAAAAATTAGAATGGGCATAGCCCAAATACCCCTAAAGAGTGGGAGAAAGATCAAAGGTGATGGTGGAGTTTTACAGAGAAGGTAGGGTTTAACAAATGAGTATGAGTACTGAATCATTATACTGATATTTCTTTTAGACTCCAGTACCTTAGAGTAGCTAGAAAGGAAAACTAAAATTGTGGAATTATAACCCATGCCAAACTCTGAAATCTGTTCTATAATTAATTGTGGTGATGTACTTTGAAATTTATTGCTTTTATGTCTATATTATGTAAAGAGGAGGAGATAGTGGAGAAGATAGGATTTAACAAATTAATATGACTGCTGAATCATTATATTGATATTTCTGTTGGTCTCCAGTGTTTTGGAGCAGCTCAAAGAAAAAGCAAAAAATCATGAAACTGTTACCCATACCAAACTTGAAAATCTGTTCTATGATTGTTAAAATGTACTTGTATATATGTTATATTTCATCAAAAAAGTTGAAAAAATTATAAGAATGTAAAAATTGGGCAAACAGTTCCTAATTTTGATTATTTCTTTTTTGACCCATTAGATATTTGGTTTATTTTCTAATTTCCAGAGTTGAAGGGATTTTCAGTTAACTTTTGTCATTGATTTCTAACTTACTGTGTTTGTGCTTAGAGAACATGGTATGTATTATTTTAGACATTTAAAATTTGTTTGGATTTTCTTTATAACCCAGAACATGTAAATTTTGGAAATGTCCCATGAGTTTTTTTAAAACCTGTGAGTTTTTCAATGGTCTATATACCTATTTTAGTTTCCCAGCTGCCAAAACAAATATCATATAATGGGTTGGCTTAACAACAGGAATTATTAGCTCACAGTTTCAGAGGCTAGACAGCTTGCTTCTTCCTAGCTTCAGTATCTTTTCATTGACCAGCACTCATTGGGGTTCCTTGGTTTTTCCATCAGATGGCAGTGCACATGACAGCATGTTCTTCTTCCTCCTTTATGTTCCAATGACTTCCAGTTTCTGGCTGCTCCCCATACCCTCTTCTTCTATGTCCAATTTTCCTTTGCTAATAAGAAATTCTCTCTCATTCAGTTTGGGCATATCTTAACTAATAACATCTTTAAAGTATATAACTTGGTTTATATCCAGAGGATGAGACAGGGACCTACACATGCCTTTTATAGGGGACATGATTCAATAAACAACAAAGCCCATTCGGTTGATTTTTGTTAATAGAGTTGTTCAAAACTTAAATACCTCATAAATATTTTGCCAGCCTCTTCTTTCACATACTGGTAGAAATGGTTTCTGTGATTTTGGGTTTGCTTATCTGTTGTAATTCTTCCATTTTTACTTCAGATAATTTGAGGTAGTGTTCTAATGTGAATATGGATTTAGGATTTGTTTCTCAATATGATGTGACCCTCTTCCTCAGTGTTATTTTTTTCCAATAATAATTTAGCTGAAGTTTTGTCATACCTAGTAATCACATGAGATATTCTTTTCCATTAAAAATATCCTTTCCAAATCCTTATGTTGTATATGGGTATTTCATAAACAGAATAAAATGGTAATTTTATTTGTCTAAAAACTGGAGCATTCTAATCCACTTAAATTTAATGTAGTAACTATAAGTTTGTTTGAATCTACCACCTCTTTCTTTTTGGGCTACTTATATCATGTCTCTTTATACTTGGCTTGTTAGTCTTCATTTGAGTTCACTATGCTTTTGTTTTTTAAATTATTCTATTTTTGCTCTTCACTAGTTTGAAAGATCTACCCCCTGTTCTTAAAGGCTTACATGTGCATTCTCAATGATAACGTGTTCTCATTTGCAAGCTGCCAGAAAGTGATGTACCAGAAACAGAATGGCTTTTAAAAATGGGGGGGGGGGGCATTTATTAAGTTTCTAGTTTATAGTTCTAAAGTCATGAAAATGTCCAAATTAAAACAAGTCTATAAAAATGTCCAAGTTAATGTACCAACAAGAGGTTACCTTCGCTCAAGAAAGGCCGATGAAGTTTGGGGTTTCTCTCAGCTTGATAGGCAGATGGTGAAGTCTGATAGCTTTCTCTCCCAGCTTCTTGTTTCATGAAGCTCCCCTGGAGGCATTTTCCTTCTTCATCTCCAAAGGTCTCTGGCTGCGTGGGCTCCAAAGGTTTCTTCAAAATGGTTCCCATCTTAAAGATGGGTGGAGACACATCTCCATAGAAACCATCTAATCAAAAGTTACCATCCTCAATTGGGTAGGTCAAATTTCCATGGACAATCAAAAAGCTCCCACCAAGCAATATTAAATGAAGACTAAAGGACATGGCTTTTCTGGGGTACACAACAGATTCAAACTGGCACATTCCACACTTTGGACCCCCAAAAGACATGTTCTTTCCAAATACAAAATACATTCATTCCATCACGATATCAGAAAGCCTTAAACCATTTCAGTAGCACTACAAATATGATAGAATGTCAGAAACAGTACCAAATCTCATGGAAGTCAGCTACAGGCATGGTCTGCCCTAAGGCAAAAATTCTCCTCGGGCTCTGGACCTGTAGAACCCAGAACAAGTTATTTGCTGCCAACATACAAAGGAGGGATAGTCATAGGATACATATTCCCACTTCCATTGTAAAAATTGGAAGGAACATCGGGGTCATGGGACCCAAGCAGTTTTGAAAATCTGCAGGGCAAACTTCATTAGAATTCAAAGTCTGAGTCATCTTCAGGGCTTTAGAAAGAGACAGTTCCACCCTTCCAGGGCCCAGGCAGCAGCCTGTCTCTCTCTGAATGCAACCTTGGAGGACACGAGGGAGACCACCTTTTCCTTGGCTCCACCCTCTCCAAGCACTGGGGAGTACCCAGGCTCTCTGCCATCTCTGGGGCACATGCTCAACCCCTTCACAACAATGTGGTCACAGCCAGGCTCTCCCCAATCCCCAGGGAATGTGCTCCACCCACCTTTGTGCCAGTTTGAAAGGATTACACACCCTAGAAAAGCCATGCTTTAATCCTAATCCATTTTGTGGAGGCAGTTGTCTCCTCTAATCCCTATTCAGCACTGTAGGTTGGAAACCTGATTAGATTAGATTATTTCCAGAGATGTGACACACCCAATTATGGGTATTAACCTTTGATTAGAGGGAGATGTGACTCCACGTATTCCAGGTGGGTCTTGATTAATTTACTAGAATCCTTTGAGAGGAAACATTTTGAAGAGAGCCATGAGATTCTTCCTCATCTCAAAAGGATCTTGACTGCATGGGCTCTAAAGGTTTTTCCAAAATTGTTCCTTCTTAAAGAGTTCCAGTAAGCAAGCCCCATCTTGAATGGGTGGAGACACATGTCCATGGAAACCATCTAACCAAAATTACTTCCCACAGTTGGGTGGGTCACATCTCCATGGATAATCAAAAAGCTCCCACCCAGCAATACTGAATGAAGATTAAAGGACATGGCTTTTCTGGGGTACACAACCGATTCAAACTGCACAACATACATTCATTTTTCTGGTATAATATGCATTCTTAATGTAGCAACATCTAAAGTTACCTAATATTTTCATACTTTCTCTGGAAATGGAAATACCTTAGGACCCTTTAATTCTTCTTATTATTTATATGCTACTGTTGCCACATACTTAAATTCTATATAATTTTTAAAACTCAAGATCTGATTATGTTTTATTCCATCAGTCTTCATTCAGATTAACTTACAACATTTACCATGGTGGTAGAATAAACTAATATAATTAATGGCTGTGCTATACTGTGAAATGATTACATATCCCCTTCCCAAAGAATTCAGGCTTAATCATGTGACTTTCATGAGTCAGTGAATTGTGAGAGGAAGAGATGTGTATATCACTTATTCTTTAAGAGCCCATATATGGTTCACTATGTTCTCTTTTCCCTTTGTACTGAGACAAGTAAATTTTTAAATGAACAATTTCCCAATGGAGTAAAGACATACACAGTAGCAAATATGCAGTGATTGTGTAGCATGAGCTAAAAATACACTTTTGAGGTAATCCATTGAGATATTTAGATTGTTGATATCACCAAAAAAAACTAATTCTAAACTCACTGATTCAGAAATTCGTACCTAGAAGTTAGGTGCTACCATAACAAAAATTTGAAATGTGTGCACGAGTTTTGAGACCAAGAAGAGGGAGGTGAGCTAAATGTTATTAGATTCAGAGAAAATAGAGGCCCATATCATCCAGTGATAGGACATTTTGTAAAACTGTCTTCAATAACGTGGATGGCAAATGAATCTAAATAACTGTATGGCTTTTAATGAAACGACTAGAAGACAGACTATCAGTTGTGTGCCTTGGTTGCTATTGACCAGGAATTACTAGTAAAGGTATAAGTTCAGAAAATAACTGGCCAGTTAGCAATAAAGAATTAAAGGAAATCAACCCCAAATGCCAGGATTTTCAGGAAAAAATTAGGTCACATTCAAAACTGGTATGTAGGAGCCAAGGGTTAAAACAAGACCTGCAGAATTTGTTGGGAGCAGCTGGCCTCAGGGTGGCAGTGGTAAACTGTGGAGATTGCTATCTGCTTTATGTAGAACAGTCTGGGAGGAAGAGAATGTTTATCCCAAATGGTTATGTTAAGTATGAAGGAAGAGAGCACTGAAAGATAAGCACTCTGTTCCCCCAGGAAATGCATGCATACCTTTTGTCACCCTGCAATATATAAGCAAGATCTGGTTAAGAATAAAGTTGTCTGTTGTTTGTTAAAGTTAAGCTTCAGACCTCCTGAACCCGTCTGTTTCTTTCTTTCCCATCATTCCTTAATATCCTTCGAGCTCCATTTCATAGGAAGCAACACTGGTAAAAGATAAAACTGGGAAAATCTTTCGGTGCAGCAAAATCTGATTAAAACTCATTTGGTAATTTCAGATTAAGATCCCTCATGATCCTTGTAGAAATCAAAATAAATTATTAGCAATCAAATCCATCAGTTTATAATCCTCAAAATAAAATACTTCATGATCAAGTGGGGCTTTACACTAGAATTCAAAGATGGTTTATCACTTGAAAAAAAATTATATATGTGACTTCTAGTGCTGGCCATGATTGAGTAGGAGCACTATAATTTATTGCATCCATTGATTACAACTAAAATCTTTGGTTAAAAAAAAAAGCAACTGCCCAAGGACTCTGAAAATAAAAAAATTAAACAGGTTAGAGAGAAAGTCTTGAGTTGAAAAATAACCAATACACAAGCCTGAGTTTCCTTATTTTTCTTTTTTTACCTCCCACTTTTGACCTGAGGAAAGACTGAATACTGAAGTGAGCACAGGGACTGGAGAACAGAGAGTAGCAAAAACCAATCTCAACAGCTAGAAGATTGTTCTAGTTTGTAAGCTGCTGGGATGCAATATACCAGAAATGCAATGGCTTTTTAAAAGGGGAATTTATTAAGTTGCTAATTTACAGTTCTAAAGCCATGAAAATGCCCCAATTAGAGAAAGGTTATAGAAATGTTCAATCTAAGACATCAAGGGAAAGATACCTTGGTTCAAGAAGGCTGTTGATGTTCAGGGTTTCTCTCTCAAGTAGAAAGGCACATGGCAAACATGGTGACATCTGCTAGCTTTCTCTCTCCAGGCTTCTTATTTCATGAATCCCACCCACCCCCACCCCAACCCCAGAGCATTTTCCTTCTTCATCTCCAAAGATCTCTGGCTGTTTGGGCTCTGAAGCTCTAAAGCTTTTTCCAAAATGGTTCCCTCTTAAGAGGCTCCAGTAAGCAACCCCATCTTGAATGGAACACATGTAATCAAAAGTTACCACCCACAATTGAGTAGGTCATATCTCTATGGGAACCATAAAAAAAACTCCCACCGAGTGATACTGAATGAGGATTAAAGGACATGGCTTTTGTGGGGTCCACAAGAGACTCAAACTGGCACAAGGACAAAGAAGAGTTCCCCAAAAGCTAGAAACTGTGGTTGTTCCTTCTTTTCTCCCTCCCTCCCTCCCTTCCTTGTTTTCAGCATTATTTGGAAAGTTTCTTTCAGAACACTGAAAGAAAATCCATCTTTAGGAGTATAAAAGTTTGGAAAGGCAGTTCTTTTTGTAGAACATGGGGAAAATAATTGTTTTTAAATCTTTTGTCTCGCTGCTTTGACTCTGGGTGGGCCTAATGCAAAATTGCTTGACATCATGGGAGGATAAAACTTTCAAGAGAACTCCAGCTTTCTAGCCAGAAATATCTACTTACTGGGTAATAGGGGAAACCTAAATTTGTAGTCTATTCTGCTCAACTGATGTGGTTACTGCATGACCTTGGTAATAAACTGTTTTAGAGTTTGTTCTACTCAACTAATGTTGCCATTGCGTGACCTTGGTAAAAAATCATTTAAATATGCACTCTAGCTGGGAGGACTGGCTATCCTCCCAGGAGACATACTTTGATAAAGTTATCTATGTCCCAGGAAACTCCTCTCAGTCCCTAGGCTAGTTGGAATCCGGCTGCTATTGTATAAAAAATATTATTTAAACTACATAGTTAGAAGGGGGAGAGGGGGAGAGGGAGAGGGAGAGAGAATGTATTGCTGTGAATTTCTTTGTCAGATCCTGAATGCTGCCTCCAGAATTCCTCTTCGAGTGTTGGTGCTGCGCTACCTGGTGATGTAACTGTATCTCATTTCTAATAATCTCAACTACTTTCCTGATAAATTGTTCTTAGAACACTGAAGTCTGCATTGTCCATGAATCCGAGCCTCTAAATTAAGTGGCCACAAATATCACGTTGCCTTTTGTGTAACAGGCCCAGGGAGCCAGTGATTAAAGGAAAAAAATCCTGGTGAGAAGAGAGCTGAAGAAGAGGGGTACCCTAATTTTGTGTATGACCTGATGTTAAGTCCTAGAATCACAACTCTGCTGCACATGCATAAAAACACACCAAGAAATATAACTATTCTGAAAACGAAAGGTTATAGTTTTGCTGAAATCCACTTTATCATTCTTTTTAAATAAATCATGCTTTTGGTGTCATAAATAAAAACTTTTTCCTGATCTAAGATTATAAAGGTACTTCCAGCCTATGCATTCTCATAAAATTTTTGTAATTTTTAGCTCTACATTTCATTTTTTTGTTTTTGTTTTTTTGGCACGGGCAGGCTCTAGGAATCGAACCTGGGTTTCCAGCATGGCAGGCAAGAATTCTGTCACTGAGCCACTGTTGCACCATCCTACATTTAGTTTAATGATCCATTTAGAGTTAGTTTTTTGTTTATGGTATGAGGTAAGGGTGTTTTTCTTTTTTTACACGTGGATATCCAACAGCCCACTTTTAAAAAACTATACTTTTCCTTGGGTTGCCTTGCACGTGAGACTGATGTTTTGAATGCTTTCTTTATACTTGATCAAACTTCCCTAGTGTTTGTAAGTTATGATACTGCTGTCAAAGAAGAAATATGTGGCTTTGCTGATGATCTCTATTGCATCATTACTTTCTATTTTTTAAATTTCTGTTCTTATTTTTCTTTCCGTCTCTCTTTTAATCTGCAGTATTTTTTTGCACCTTAAAATGGATGTTTTTGCTCATTTTCAATATTTCATTTCTAATATGTACATTGAATTTTTTTATTTTTAAATTTATTTATTAAAAAATAACAACGAACTAAAACATTAACATGTGATCATTCCGTTCTACATATATAATCAGTAATTCACAATATTCACTTAATTGCATATTCATCATTTCTTAGAACATTTGCATCAATTCAGAAAAAGAAATAAAAAGACAACAGAAAAAGAAATAAAACA